>JAOEHV020023490.1:0-18211 GCA_025447995.2 Isaurus tuberculatus | reverse complement strand
GAGAGTTTTTTTTTCGGAAGCTCTCGGCCATCGTCGTATCTCTTAAGTTTAGGGTCTCGGCTTATAGCCAAGGTCGGTTTATAGGTAAATAACTACGGTAGGTGCAAAAGCCTAAACAGACGGAGCAAAAAAGTGTCGAAGTTGTCTCTAGCTCGATGTACTGTAAAACTGTAAGAAGATAAGGAAAAGAATTGAAGGTAAGTGAATAGTTTCAGCTTTTACCTTTTTTCAAACGAGGTATTCTTATTCTAGTAGTTGCTATACTTGGACCTTGTCCTTTAGGATTGTATACCACACGCTGCCAGGTTGGAAAGCCCTTTGATGAAGTTATAATCGCCAATGAAGAACATGTACCAGCCTTGACTACTTGACCGGCTAGTTTTTTTAACTCTCCCATAGCCGGGTGGATGCATCGAAAACGTATCGAATCTTGAATAGACACTGCAACAATGTACCTGTAAACAGAATAGAAAAAGAATAGATTAGTTTACTTACAAGACCTATAGTAAAAAGAAACTAGCCCGGAGACTCCATGTGATTCAACGTGAAAAAAAAATAAAAAATGATTTATTAAAAAACATTATACAGACATTATTAAGGCTAAAACCACAGGTAAACACTCAAGTCCTGAAGTTATCAGGCGCACATATTTGGGTGGAGCTAACGTAAAGCCGTTAGAGCGTCATCAAGTTTATAAAGTCACACATTTCATACAAAACTTTAACGTGGTAGCAAAGAATGCATTACTGCTTAATAGTTCCTAACCTGCGATAATATTCACGATTTACCTTCTAATCTTGTAAATAGATCTTTTTACTAGATACTGTAGGATCTAGAAACTGCTTTATCTTGTAGATATAGTTTTTATTCTGTGATATAACTCACAAATTACATTGTCTTGTATATAGTTCTCTTTTGGGAGAGTATCTACGAATTGATTCAACTTGTAAATAAGTCTTATATGCTGTGATAGCATCCACTAATTCTCCTTTTATTCTGTACATAGTTTTTAATCTGTGATAGTTTTAAAAACTAATAACCTTCTTTTCATTAATAAAGCTCTAATTTACTTTTAACCTGTATGAAGCTTAATCTGTGATAATCTTTTGGCTGTATTTAGTTTTTATACGTTTCAGTTACTAGCTTTTAAGTTAAAATTTATAGCTAAGTGTATATTCCTACACTCCCTGCCTTATTTTCTATGTCAACGGAAGCGGCGTGTTTACTTGTACGTTTTGCAAGAAAAGCGTGCTTGAAAAGTGTATTGATAACTGAACAGACATAAAGTATATATGTTGCTGTAAAAATAAATAGCAAAACAGTTACTGTTCATCAGCAGGATACCTAAATTGTGTGCAATTCAACAATTGGTTTCGGCTCCATTAAATCCTGTACCAATTGAAGAACAATTCAGGTGGAACCACCCGTTAAGTGAGCACAGTAACTGAACAACGTTAGTAAAGTAAGGAAAACAAATATAGATGAAACCGTTAGATACTAATAATTCGCGGTACACGCAACACAACAAAAAGCAACTAGCTCTCGCACAAACTTAAAAATTTAATAAGCGCGTGCCATTAAATACAAAATTACATTAATATATAACATTCAAATAAAAAGGATAAAAACTTTCAGATAATTTTTCATCCAGGTCAGGACTCAAAAAGAGCGTATATTGCACAAACTTTCATCATCGCACGCTTTTGAAATATAGGTTATTCTGTAATTATTTTTTATCCTTGTTTACGTGTTATCTTTGTAAACATAGCATTCTGGAAGTACTTCTGGTAAGGTTAAACTTAACATTTTATCACTCGCACTTATACTTTTATTGCGTCTTCGTCGGCTATACTCGTATTTGTAACGTAAACGGAAATCCCTCGTTACTTACAAGGTCTTTTTGAGAGATGAAAGGAATCCTCGTAGTTTATAACCTTCAGACAAATGCCGATAAACGTCAAAATATCTCTGCATGATTGGGGCTCCTGGAAGTTAGAATTTAGGAGAAGGATGTTTATTAATGAATACATGAAGAGCCAGGGGACTGCATATTATGTGTACATTTAACATTACAAATAATGATATCGTATATATACTGCTTATCATATTCTCTTAGCCCTTACAAGTGAATACAGGGTTCGACAGTCTGGATATTTTGCTACAGCCGCTGAAACATTAAGAAATGACTTCAGAAGAATAGACAGTGTACAATACCAGAATCACTAGCCAGCTCTTTTTGATAAGTACGTGGGTTCTTTTACGTCCCCAGATAAATCGTCTAGAGACTGGACCACCGATTGAGCGTCCTAATCCGAGAAGACACAAGAGCTAACTTAACCATTTTCAGATATTAAAGCTGATGAAACACTTTTTTCTAAATTAATTTACGACGCTGAGTGATGGCCTGGACAGGACTCGATCCTGAACCTCCTACACAGTGGACGTGCGCTATACCAACTAGGCTAACCAAGCAGAGCTACTAGAGGAACAACATAAATCTTAGTTTTATCATCATTTATAAGCAAAATCCTGACATATTATATATACATATATATATATGAAACGGTGCGTCCTGCTCCAACGTAGTTTGACCGCAAGTATGTGACTCTGGATCCAGTCTAATGACGGATTCTGCCGGATTCCCCAATAGTAATAAATAGTAAACGGTGGATTGAACGGTAAACAGAGAATAACTCGGCTTAAATCTTTAATATTACACAAGCCGTTTGTTGACATTGAAATATCTTACACCTGATGAAGAACATTTGAAATGTTCGAAAATTTGCGTAATATTAAAGATTTATATTAAGCCAAGTTGGTCTCTGTTTACCGTTCAATCCACCGTTTACTACAGATATAGATATAGCCGGATACAGATACAGATGTAGATCTACATCTACATCTACATCAGGTGTAAGATATTCCAATGTCAACAAACGGCTTCTTAAGAGTTATTCTCTGTTTACTGTTCAATCCACCGTTTACTATTTATTACTATTAAGGAATCCGGCGGAAATCCGTCATTAGACTGGATCCAGAGTCACATACTTCGAGCTAAGTGGCTCAATGAGCCAGCGCGATATTTCAATTTTATGTAAGGTTAAAAGGATACGATCTTTTATCGTAATTCTTTGTTAGGTTAGTTCTCAGCTGAAGCTTGTACTCGTTTTACCGACCTCGTAAGGATTGAGGCTGAATCAATATTAGCGGCAAATAATCTAATCTCGACAGCGCCGGGACTTGAACTTAGAACCTTGTGTTTGGATGGTTGAGATCTTCCCAACTGCCTCAGGCTTGCGGCCATTTATTTTCTTAGTGCTACGTAAACAGATAATCAAACATCATCTATACCAAGCCTTACTCACCAGTTCTTCGGTCAGCTACAACCACAAATACGCCTCTTCGTCGAGGAGAGAAGTATTTTTTTCCGATATAAATGTAAGCTCGCCCAGGGTGTCTTTTTTTGTCTTTACATCCTACACTGTATACTTTGACGAACAAGGATTTACCTGGTAAGATGAACGGAAATTATATTACATTGCTTATTTTCGAACCGAAAAACCAAAAAATCAAAGCGACTGCTTATAGTTAAGGTTCTAGTAGTTTTCGTATTATATTCAATGTGTTAATAAGCTTCCAGCACTTGAAACGAGATCTATATTGAGCCTTTATAATGAAAAAAATATATGTTACAATCAATCAGCGTTATAATAAAGGAAAGAAGATTGAAGTGGATAGCAAAATTTCCAGCTTAGAATTTATAAGACAAATCAAAAGTTTCCTCTGCAAAACTTAAAACAAAATTTAAAAAACCTTTTTGTTTAATTTTCATTAATAATGTAAATAAATTCTGAGCGCGCGTAACAAAATTAAGAACAAAAAACTCCAACATTTATATATCGAACTACCTCCACATTAACCATGTAAAGTAAAGGGTAAAGGGTAAAGGGGTCGTTTGCTAATCACCCTCTCTCGCAGCCAGAGGCTGAATTGCCAAGGACGCAGCTCAACGAGGTCGGACCGAAGAAGCTGTGCTGCCGTGTAGGCGCTCGGCCCTAGAGCACGATCCATACATAACCTCGGAGCACAGCACCACAGCCAGATTTAATCAGCTGGGAGTCAATTTTGCTGAGGGAGGAAAACCGGAGTACCCGGAGAAAAACCATCGGAGTCAGATTGAGATCGACAAATCTCAGCCCACATGCCGAGCCCGGGAATCGAACCCGGGTCGTAGAAGTGGGAGGCGCGAGTGATGACCGCTACGCCAACCTGACTCCCTCTAAAGTATTTTTCGGTAAGTAAAAATTATAAATAATGTATATGAAACAAGCCGAAAGACATTGTTCGTTTTTATTTCCGACTGGCAAACTCCGGAAAGTTAGGCTGTTGAAACAAACCAGAGCATCAGAATGTAGAAAGTGGTGAAAAGCGTTGTGATTTTGGTATGTCGTCTTCAGTTAGTACAGTACAATACTTTTACAATTTTTGAGAGCCCAACACTACAGCTCTAACAGGGAGAGCTCTGTACCAAACAAGAAATAAAAAGACACTAGTTAAAATCCATAGTGCTTTCTAAAAATGATACGTTACCCTTTTGATGTAAATTTTCTACAGATAAATTTTCGTACCGCCGATAAAAATTAGTGTTACACCCAGTGCGAACAAACCTTAAACAGAACTTTTCAAACTAATTTTTTCCCCCTTTAAAATAATATTTAATTGTTCAGGTGATTTAAAGCTTCATTTTGAAATTTGAAGTAAAGATGCAAGAAATATTATATAGCTGAGGTGCAAAGATTCTTGTGGGTTAGTCTTTTATTAATGGCCAAAAAATCTTACCTGGAAGTATTGGTACTGGAGCTGAAAAAGATATGAAATTCGGTCAGTATATTGGCTAGGAAAAAAAATTGGTATTCAAGGAAGCATTAATAGTTTAATTAACCTAAAACTATCGTTTATATTAAACCGTGAATAAAGGCAAAACACAAATAATCTTGAATAGTACAACTTATCAAAATCGTTCCCGCGGACTCCGAATTCTATTGCCATGCAGGGATCATTCCTGGGCTTCAAGAGTTCGGCTGAGATTTGCTCAATCTTAATCTGACTTTGAGAGTTTCTCATAATATTTCAGGTTGATTTCAGTGTAATGGCATCATCATCATGATCATCATAATCTCTTACACCAAAAGCATGCCATAGATTATTGAAAAGCATATGATAATACCACATAGCTGGATTCTCGAATGTCTGGATGTGTTTGGTATTGCAGGAAATGTGAAGCAGTTTATTGTGGATAGTATATGTCAAAATGGAAGGTTGAATTGACGTCAATGGGGGAAAGTCTGGGTGACGTACCCATCAGACGTGGTATCTTTCAAGGTGACAGCTTGTCTCCTCTTTTGTTTGTATTATGTATGGTGCCACTGACGTTGATTTTGAGGAAGACAAAAGCCTGCTAAGAATGAGGTAATAAAGAGTTTAAAATCAATCATCTGTTGTTTATGGACGATTTAAAACTTTTTGGTAAGGATCATGACCAGATTGATTCCCTTATAAAAACCATCCATACATTCAGCACAGACACAGGGATGGAGTTTGGCTTAAAAAAATGTGGAGTTTTGATCATGAAAAGAGGGAACTTGTTAAACTCGAAGGAGTGACCCTTCCTGACGGACAAGTAATGAGAGAGGTGGAGGACGATGGCTTTAAATATTTGGGGATTGTCGAACTGGATAAGATCAAGGAGACAGAAATGAAAGATCAATTTAGGAAAGAGTACATCCGAAGAGTGAAATTAGTACTTAAATCGAAACTCCATGGTCGTAATAAGATTACAGCAATAAGCATCTGGGCTGTAGCTGTATTGAGGTATGGGGCAGGCATAATTAGTTGGGCCAACGAGGAGATGAAAACTTAGACCGAAACACTCGAAAGTTAATGACCATGAATGGGGCCTTGCATCCTCGAAGTGATGTGAATAGGTTATATGTCCCGAGGACAAGTGGTGGTAGAGGACTTATCAGTTGTGAAGGTTGTATTAAAAGTGAGGTTAACAACTTAGGATGGTATTTCAAGAATACCACTGAAACATTTTTGATAGATGCGAGAGCAACTGGGGTTTTAGAGACCGATGACTGCAGCACTAAGATGGATTTCAAACGCAATTGGAATGAGCAAAATCTGAAAGAGTGGAAAGAGAAAAAGATGTACGGGCAATCTGTGAGAGAAATGCCCGACAGTTAAGAAGGAGGAATCTTGGTGATGGTTAAGATCTGACGATCAGAAACTAGAAACAGAAGCCCTAATTTGTGCTGCACAAGAACAAGCTATAAGAACAACTAGCATTAAATACCATGTTGATAAGTCAATTTAATCCCCTCTTTGTAGAATTTACGGTGAACACACTGAAAGTGTCTCCCACATTGTTTCTGAGTGTAAGAAATTGGCACAGAAAGAGTACAAAAGAAGGCATGATAAAGTAGCGAAAATTGTACATTGGAAGTTGTGTAAAAAATATGAACTGGAGAGTAAGGACAAATGGTATGAGCATGTACCGCTTGGTTGTGTGCAGAATGATAGGATCAAATTACTGTGGGACATCAATGTACAATGTGATCATGTTATAGTGACCCGAAGACCAGACATTATCCTAGTAAACAAAGAAAGCAAAGTTTGTGCCATCATTGATGTAGCAATACTTTGTGACAGAGTTTGTGAGAAAGAAACAAAAAAGGTTGAAAAGACCTCAGGCGGGAGATTGCAAAGATATGGAAAATGAAAGAGGTGAAAGTGATACCCATTGTCATTGGGGCTCTTGGATGTGTGTCAAAAAGCCTGGGTAAACGGATTGACAAGCTAGGTATAAAAATCAAGACCGAATATTTACAAAAAATGGCTCTACTTGGAACGGCAAGGATTTTAATAAAAGTGCTAGAGTGCTAGGTACAAGAAGAAAGAACTTGAGAGACCCCTGGTCATTGGCTATGACTCGCTCTCTTAAGGAAATAACGGCATAATATCTGCCAGTGCCATATATAAGCAATTTTTTATAGCAATAATACATATTTATATAGCGCTTATTATTAATCTCTAAGCGCTTTACAAGAAAATACAAAGCACAAACAGTTGAGGGTCTTAGAAAGTCCGCTAAGTCGTCTCACATTCATTTGAATAACCAAGAAATGCCCTCAGTGAAAGAAGGACAGACCACAACACCGGGATCACTACCCTGCTCTTTTCGATAAGTGTGTGGGCTCTTTTAAGTTCCCCGATAGACTGTCGAGAGACTGGACCTACAGTTTAACGTCCTTATCCTCATACAAGCAGTTTGCTTATTACTTAACATAATGCCATGATCAAAGCATTTCAAGAAATAACTGAGTAAATGAAACTAAAAAGCTGCTGTTAATAAAGTTGCTTAATTATGGTTCCTTTGATTGGTTATTAACTAAAAATAAAAAAAGGAGTGGAATTTTACACACGTTTTCCAAGTTTAATGAAAGATGACACTTCACTTGGGCCTTGTTTTATTCTATTCTGGTCCAATTTCACCCAACACGGCCTTTTTCCAGGACCGAAAAAGCCAATCGCAGCATACGAACAGCGGAAATAACATGTTTTAATTTTCCGGCCAGTCAGTCGATTTAGATAACGGAATGCTGGTCCAGCCAATCGATGACCAGAATCCTGAACGGCAACTAAAGCAATAACAGGCCTGAAAACAAAATTCAAAAACATAAATGGAATCTCCGCTATAAAACATTCGGGGGGTCAATTGATAGTACTCCTTATCCTTTCTTGTATTTCTTAGTTACCTTAAAATCTTTCAGTTATACATATAGGATATATTAAAACTGAGTTTTTTGACTTGAATACTTTTCTTGTGTTATCTTGCGGCCATCTTCAATGTGAAACAGCAAAAAGCAAAAACCACCCGAAACCAACTCCGCGGTTTGGCCAGAACCTGCACGCATGCGCACAACCAGCTTCACCCGAGTAACTATCAGCACGGTATAGCTTTTCAGCCATGAGCAAACAGCTACAAGGGCGAGTTCAGAGAACTGGTTTAGGGCTGAGCTCCCACTGCATGCATGTGGGAGCTTGGTTGGGGTATGACAGACATACCTCAGGCAATGCGTGTGGAGAGAGGATCCATGAGAGGACCTAGGTGGTTCAAAAAATACACAACGTAAAACAGCAAAAAGCAAAACCACCCGAGCTCAACTACCACCCGAAATCTTCAATGTGACTTAACTTGGTTGCAGTGCCAGTCCTTTTTTACCAATGTATCAATAAAAAATGGAAACTTTTAAAAGTTTATAACGGAGGTTCTTTTTAAACAACATAATTTCATAATATTAAAACATTTATCAATTAAATGGGAAGAAGTGGAAAGAAGTTTACAACCTATGTTTTTTATTAAAACTCCAGAATATCAAAACTTTGATGGGAATAGACCAGTTTCGAATTCTTAGTCGCCGCTGACTACAATGACTACATATTCAATTTGTACAGTCTTAGCCTCGTTTTGGATTTAAATATTCAAAAATTGTAGTGAGAGAGAGCGAGAAGTCACACCTATAACAATAAACACAGTTGTTAATAGTGTAAAACTACATTGGCATTTAGGAATATTTAACTTCATGTTGAGGCTAAGGCTGTACAAATTAATCTGTTGTCATAGAAAGTCAGCGGCAACTTAGAAATCGCATCTGGTCTATTGATTAAGTTTCGTCACCTCGAAATTTCAGGTATTATGGCCATAAATTTTTTATACGTACACGTATTTCCTTTCACAGTTATTGCGCTTATGAAACAATTGCTGTTATTCTCTGCATATATTTTGTTTTTTAACTCCCTCATTATAAGTAAAACATCTTTAGTAAAAATTTCAGAAACTAAGTTTTAAACAATTGTTTTGTTTTGTTTTATTAGTTTATTAATTACAATAAATAACAATTGTTTTATTTCTGTATATGCTTCCAATACTTAACAAATAAATATTTAAAACAGAAACAAGAAAACACTCAATCACCTTCTTTTTCTGTATCTGTAGAGCCTGTACAATAAGCGAGACAACTGATAACCTGATTTTCTATCTCCATAGGTATCAAATGAACGCGATTCTATTTTTCGACCTGAATTCAAGAAAAACGACGATCTTCATTACTTCGTTATAAAAGGTAATAACTACAACAACATTACATAAATAATAATGAACATGGTTTAGTGTAGCGAGATACAACTAGTTGAATAAACAAAATGATTATAAAATTTGTAATATTAAACATTAACAACTACAACAACATTAACAATAATAATCATAAACATGGTTATCTGGTTTAAGGTATAGTATTATATAACTTAGTTGAACAAAAAAGAAATAATATGACCGATAGCTACTTATTTAAAATTCGTCGAATTGAGCTTCAGAGCCCTAGTAGCGTAGCCAAAAAATAAAACAGGATTTGAAGCAGTCAGTTGAGTCGGTGAAACTAAGTGGCCTTAGTATAAGGCCTTTAAGGGCTTGACTGGATTTGTACTTGGTTATCCAGTAGACAAACGTACGATGCTTTGTAAATGTTACACTATTGCAGGCGCGGATACAAAAATTTACGCAACTGGAGGCCGTAAAATCAAGCCAAGTCTTCATCCCTTACTCATCATCTAATCGCTTCACAAAGATTGAGTCGTCTTACGCACAAAATAATTATCTGCAATTTTGCATACAAAAAAAAACTGAAAAAAGATATTCTTTAACAGAGATTATGCATGTCATTTCATCTCTATAGTATACCGTAATCAGTTCTCTATTAAGCCCCCCCCCTCTCTCTCTCTCTCTCTAATAAGCCCCCCTCTAAAGTGCTTGCAAATACGACAATTTTTCTTAGTTGAGCTCAATTTTTTAGAAAAGATTGCCTGTACTAATATATAAAAAATAATATTATTACTGAAGCGAGGGCTGAAAGCCTGACCGGTATTTGGAAGTATGTTTGTATGTTTTCGACAGAATTATTTAAAGCCCGATTCACCGTCATTTTGAACAACAGCAAACAAAATAAACATGAGGTTTGCAATTTGATTTGATCAAACTCCAAAATTTTCTCGTTATAACCTATTTTAGTTGCGATGTTTCACTGATGATCACTTGCCAAGAACCATTTAATGATTTTCTACGGTGTACGAAATATATGTCTCTGCCTTTTGTTTCTTAGGCTTAACATAAACTTAAATTTGGGGCATTTTTTCACATTTTTATAACATGATTAATTAAACTCGCTGGGGCAAGTAAAAAAGCTTGAAAAATTCCCGAATCTTTAATAACGATTTACCACATTCATACGCCACAGAACCTCAGTCAGCTTTTTTAAAAGTTAAAAAAGATTTGCGCAGTGAAAACTGTTTTGGAAGTGGAGCAAATTTTTTTCCTGGTTAACCCACAATCCAGTGCGCCGGCAAAAAAAATTGATATCCATTGTTCGACAAAAACAAAGATCTGCGTTCTGATTGGTGGGTTGCCTCAACACTTTGGCATCTTGGCGCGAATCAGTTAATTAACGTAATGGTGGTTGCAGCTGCTGGGGCGTGAAATCTTTCCTTCACTTGCATTTTAATGGCCCTGAAAAAAATTTCGCCCTGCGCGAGGAAAGTTATTCGGATCAGAACATATATGTCAACAAGCGATGTCGAAAATTCTTGACTACGATATGAAAACGGTAGAGCCTTCAGTGTGTAATCGAGAACAGACATACAACGATCCAGGATGAGAGGTTTAGAAGGAAAATTATAAAATTATTCCAACCATCAGCTGGTGTTGAGGTGAGCTCGAACTTCGACTATGTTTTGGCGTTTGTCAAATTCTCTCAATTTTTTTCGTTTTCGAAGAATTCGCTTAAGCCCGATATTGTATCAGATTAATAAATTCGTTATTCTATGAAGGCATTGTATAGACTTTTCAAGTTTTATTTTCACGACGACATGACTATAGTCTAATTAAAATTCACGCCTAATTGAAATTCAATATCGTAAACCAAACACCGAACAGACGATAAAGAAATGTCCGCCATTAACTTAGAGCCAAGCGCCGTTTACCATAAAAATCGTTTTCGATTAACACTGAAAGTGAAGTTAATAAGAAAGTCCATCAAAATCTGATCTTGATAATTTGGTATGATACATTTCCTCTACATTTTCTGTGAAATAACGAAATATCCTTTAAAACTGTTTACTTTTCATATTTTCGAAACGCCATAATATGACGTCACAGGCAGGTTATAAAGCTTCAATTGATAGTCGCTTTTTTAAGTGCGCGATGTTTCGGCCGTGATTTTGTCGCGGCCGATCTTTCAAATTCAACGGATGAAGCTTCTTTTAAGCATTTTCCTTTAAAACATCTAATTTTCTCATTTATGACTGAAATTTAAAATGCTGTTTTAGTTCTTTTGACAGATACCATGACAACCGAACATTTAAAGTTATGTTTTATTCAAATACGATTGAAAAATAATTTTGCGTTTGCCTCATTTGAATCAGCTTTGATTGACTCGAGGTAAAATCACAGTCAGAGCTGAGGTCTGTTGGATTTTAATTTTTTTTATATGAAAACAAATACATTAGCTTCCGAATTAAGTAATGGAGAGCTGGGTGTTGACTGTTTTGTTTTGATTTGTTTACCTGGATTTATCGCTCCATTAAATTTCATTTCCAAAGTACTTTTTGACAAGAATTTTACTCTTAAAAAATCCATAAGAATTAAGATTGGTATAAATTGCAATTTTTCATTTAACGAATTCAAAAGTTAGGTAATATTCTTGACAGAAGCTAGATTTCATGGTTGAAACACTCGGTCACTTTACTCATTCCATGAACATGAATGACACGTTGATGGGTTCTTTTCACGTGACTCGAACAAGAATGAAGATGTTGACCAATCAGAATTATTCATTCGTGTGACATCACTCTCCCGGGCCGCAGGGAAGATTGGGAGCGTATCTACTCGACAATGTTCAGAAATCGTGCCTTGAGCTTGAGGTTTAGGTTTTATGTTTTGTGTGGCGTCAATCTAACACTGCAATCTCAGCTGATTTTGGAGATTTTTCTGAAAAAAATAGTGGATGGTGTCAACCATGGCTATGGCCACTGCTAAAGGTAAAAATTTTCAAGTTTTAAGCCGATCCCTCTTCGCATGCAGCATTTTTGTGTGTGGCCATGTTCGAAATACGTTGTTGTTATATATATTTTAAGGACAATGTTTCTAGTTTGTCTGTTAATGTTAGTGGATTCATGCTAGTTGTAACATCAGATTTTTGTCTTTCTTTTGAACATGTTAGCAAGAAGAGCAACAATTGAAGAGAAGAAAGAGGTAAGACTCGTTCCTTCTTGATCCTTTCGCAGTGTTGATTTGTGAAAGCTTTGTTGAAGCAGCAGTATAAATTCGTTGACTGGTTTTTCGAAAAAAGATTGTTTTCTTTTCCTTCTTCTACCAGTACTAAAGTAACTTGGGGCCGTAACTTTTATAAACTTTTCTTGTAGATTTACCCCGGGGAAGAAAATCCCAAAAGACGAAGAACGTTCGAGGACTTCAACTCCTTCTGTAGTCTGATTTTGGCCTACGAAGCCAGACAAGAGGTGAGGCATTTTTATTTTAACTTTAAAACTTAGATGTTGAAATTACAAGAGGAACTTTCATTTTAAGTTTATAATGTTTTTTTAGAACTTAAATTGATTCTTAATATCCTTTTTTTAACATTTTGTACCCACGCTTAAAAGAGTGACAAACCAAGTTTCTGTGTAATTTTGTGTTTACTGACGAACTTAAGTCATGTATCTCTGATTCTTTTGGTTAACTTTTGACAAGATTTGACCTAAAGAAATGATGAACAGAGTTTTCCGTCGTAGGAATTGAGGAAGCCCAACAAAAGCCCAAACACAGAAGATTGCCGTTCATCGAGTACCGATTCGGCTTTCAGTGAAACAGCTTCTTCGCCATCACCAAGTAGTGCTGATGAAAGATTGTTAGATGATGTCGACGAAGAATACGAATCCGGTTTGTGAAATTTTCATTTTATTAACGTCTAAAGCTGCATTCAGTTTACTTTTAAATTGTAGGTCAAGAAAAAACTTGTTGATTATAAACTTTGAAGGGAATCGTTTTCTTAATTCTCGCGTTTTGCTTTGCAGGAGACGAGTCTTGGGATAAAGTAACATGCTATTGTAATAAGCCGTTCGCAGGTAAGAAAGGAGGAACTGTTCTGTATTCATTGCGAATTCAAAATTTGCTCATTACTGTGTTTGAAAACTTTTATATATTTTTTTAAATTAAAAATGTTAAACTGATATTTTTGCTTTTCGATTTTAAAATGTTTTAACTTAAAACTTTTCTTTTACTCGAATTGAAGCTAAATATGTCATCGCAATGAACGCATTAAAATTTTACTACGCAGTTGTGCTCGAACATCGAAAACTGTTGCTCTCGCTTTTGGGGAACTTAAAACTATTGCCTGCAGAACTTTTGTGTAAGAGGAGACCATAAATTCTTCAGTATCAAAGTGTTCCTAAAGAAACGTTTGATAGAGCGACCGATAAATCACATTCAAAATGCGAGTTCTTTCTCAATCAAACCGAGATGTTCAAGTTTATTTCTAGTATTTGTTAAGACTTGATTTGAATTTTGTAAAATCGCAGTTCAAAATGACCTCGTTTTAAGTCAAGCTCAGTAAAAATTTGCGGTTATTTTAATAGGTCCAGTTTGAAAACCCGGTGTCGTAAAAATTACGGTTAGATATGTATTTATGGAAGCCCAAATCGCAGCAGTTTCTTCTCCATTTATTATTGTTTTCTGCCTTTATTTAACGGAGTAGTTCGATATAATTCTTCTCTTGAAAGATTTTAATGTAGGTTTAAAGTATTGTGTGTTCAAACTGGTTGTTTTGTAACCTTTCCCTGTCTTGGCGTCGAGTTTTGAGTTACTCCGATTCTCGTGGGTCGTTTTCGCAATGTGGACCATTTGTTTTTATCCGGGTACTTAAACCACCCATAACTTCCTATTAAAATCATTAGGCTTTGTGTTTTTATAAAATAAGTTGAAGAACTGTCTTGAAAAATGACTGATGTAGGCTATGAAATCAATGAGAAAGTAAGTCGCATTCCGTTTTTATAATCTTAAGAATTGTAAGTGTGCGAAGTCTTTGTTGTAACACAAGTGTTTATTCAGATCGTTTTTTAACTGTGTGTCTTTTGTGTTTCAAAGGTCGTCCGATGATCGAGTGTTCTGAATGTTTAACATGGATCCATCTATCCTGTGCGAAAATTCGAAAGTCAAACGTACCCGATACGTTCATCTGTCAGAAATGCCGCGACGCGAAACACACGATTAGAAGATCGAATCGAAGTCGAACGTCCCATCCGAAAATCAAGTCGTGATACATCTTGGCTTGAAAGACAAGTATTTATATCTCGCACCTTAGTCCCAAGTTTTGTAATTACCCGAGATGGATGGTGCTAGCAATGATTGTCAAATAAAGAATCTATAATAGTTTAATGTTCTTTTACAAAGTTTGGTAGTGTTACATAGCGAAGAGAAATGTGAAGCGTGATCTGGTTTTAGCCACATAGTCTTCATTACGGTTAATACGTTGCAAGAGTGTGCAAGATTTCTTCGTTTTTTCCTCAAATTGTACATAGACTCGCGGCATAGCAGTTGTCGCCTTATCAAACTTACATTGCAAGTACAAGTTGGTCGCTGGCCATTTTTACTGAAATGGACTTGTAAAAAGTTTACAAATTGAATATATATATTTTATGAACATATACTGTAAATTCATGCCAAGCATTATTCTGTTAAGAGTTAAATGTCAGTGGCGTTTATAATGTTTGTATTAAAAGCAGAAATAAATAATGAAAAACGAACCAGGATGGAAAGCGTGGTTTGCCAAGGGTTTTAGCTTTAGATGACCGATTTGAACGAGAAAAGTTGATAATAATTTGAGTAACTTGTAAGTATTGTGAAGAGAGTTTTTGTGTCTCGAAATGGTCCACTTTTAAAAGTGATTCAGTGTTGTCTTGTATTAGAAAACAAAGTGGTTGTCTCATTGTTCACTGATGGGGTAGGGTAGTTTGGATTAAATTTAGTGTTTCTAGGGAGGGGAGGTTGAATTATTTATCTAAAATAAATAAAAAGTAAAGTGACTTTTTTCCATACTTTGTAGTTGTAACTCATCTCGACACACTTTGCTCATACTTAACTTCTTGTAAGAATATTTTTCAGAGATTTTCATAAAAAAGCTAGAGTTTTACTTTAAAAAAAACAAAAACTTGACCAAGCAAAGACAGTTTTTCTAAAGCGTTAAAAAAGGACAATTTTCCAAAACGTAATGAAAATTTCTTCAATTATTTTAAGAAAAATTATGTTCATATCCAATGCTCTGTTCACACTTTGAAAAGTTTTAAAAAGTAAACCATTTGGAAGTCTTTGAATTTTGAAAGATCAATGTTGTCCATGAAATCTACTATCTTTTCTTCAAAATACTCTTTTCATAAAAATTATATTGCTTGTTATGTTAGGGCATGAGTTAATTTTTCAGATTCTGGTTCCATATAAAGGAATCTGAATAAATTTGAAATACTTGAAAAGTACTTTTTTAATATTACTATTAGCAACTGCACTTGCACTAGTAATTTAAAGGACCAATTTCAACATTGATCATACAGCAAAATATTACTTCTAAGAATTTTTTGTTTCTGATGTGGTTTGTTTTTGTTTTACATGTTTTAAGCAATGTAACATCAATTTTATGTGGTCCAAATAGACAACTTTATCCTGAGAGAATGTTTGATTAGAATATTTAGTCTAAGGTGATATAATTGTAATGCCATTCATAAAAGGATAATTGGACCCCATTTGTGAGCCAAGTCAATAATCCTTTAAATCTGATGTTTTCATGTATTAACTGCTGCAGTTTTTGCTTTTGTAGCATTTTTTTAGTTCTATAGGAAAACATTTTTCCCCTGAAATGCAAATATTGGACTTTGAGCTTTGTTGTTTTTTTGCCTCGATAAAAATTGTCTCAAATCAACTCAATCTGTGATTAAGAAAAAAAAATGTTTTAGTTGAGAAAACAAAGTGTAAATCTGCTAAATGTGTTTGTGTTGTGGCATAGAGAACTGTTGTCTCTTGAGCAAAAACATGAATAATTACTTCGGAATTTTCCAAAATAAATATATTTTTACAAGTATTTTATAACAATTGAGAGGCCATTGATCATAGCAAAATATTTTAATAAAATAAAAATAATGAAAAAGGAAATTCATGTATGCCAAGTTTGACATCCATAAAAATCAAAAACACCAGCCAATTTTTGTATAAAGCACAAACTGGTAAAAATATCTTGTAATTTAAATTAATTATGGTCTACACACAGAAACGAGAGTATATATTACAATGAATTTTATTTATTATAAACCATATGAATTCATAAACCGAACAAGATATGAATTACTACTAATAGTTTTGGTAAACCGCAAAAAAAAAAAAACATTCCTAACATTTTCTACTATTCGATGCATAATTATTGTTTTGAAACGGAACCGAACTTCAGCAAATTTTCTTTTTGATATCTTGTTTTCTCGTTTCTAAAATTTTTCGTCGAGGGCAAGTAAATGTTGAATCGTTTCGAATGATTTTCGCAGTTTTTTTTTTCTTTGTTTGCAGAATTCTCTGAATGCTCTGAGAGAATACTAAGGAAAAAAAAAACGTTCGACAATTCCTTGAGACCAAAATCGAAGCCATCGCTGAGTAAGCATAGAAAAAAAGCCCAAAGGGATAAACTTTTAAACTTTTGGAAAAGTGCGACTGGGGTTATGTTTATAATTAAAAACGAAACCATGACCAACACGAGATGAAAAAAAAATGAAAAGATCTAGAAGAAAATATTATTTCTCTTTTTCAAAAACTTTGTTATTTTTTTTAAGTAAGGCAGTGGTGAATAAAAAATCTCGGACCTAAATATCTTTGGTATATTGAACTTTCTATGTTCTTTGGGAAATGTTCTGTTGCATAAGGGACTTGTCAGAAATTAGCAGGGGGGGAAGGGGGGTGGAAACATGGGGAGGGTCTTAATTTTTTGAGACAACAAAAAGGGAGGGTCAAGAAAAAATGGACTGTAAGATGGAGGGGGTGGGGGTTATGGAAATTTAAACAAGTGGTCATATCCTGAGATGAAGAAAAAATCTATCTGATATTTGGTTCAAAGAAGATTTTTTAAATAACAAAACATCACACAGATCATCATATTCATATTTTTACAAGTTTTATAGCATTATTTAACAGCTATGATCAAGAACACCCTTTAATCTTGGAAAGCTATATGCCCAACAGGCAATAATCAAGGAATGACAACACAAAAACCTTTTAAAATCAATTAAATAAAGTGTTATTTTGATTTGTGTGTGTTTGTGTGTGTGTGTGTGGGGGGGGGTCATGATATTTTTGCCCTAACCACAAGGGGAGGGTTGAAAAATTTTCAGCACCCACTTTTTATTTTCCACCCCCCCCCTCCCCCCTGCTAATTTCTGACAAGTCCCTAACATAGAAAAAAACTAACTTTGTTAGTTTAGATTTAGGGTTAAACTATAGTAAGCAAATGCTTCTGATCTACTTCGAAAACGAAAACTAACAATATTGATTATTTTTGCCTTGCTTGTAAACTAATGTAATACGATATGCACCAACGACAGAATTTTTTTCTAAATCAGTTTTTATAGTAAAAATATATACCTTATCTTACCTCTTTAACAAATATATACCTTATTAAATTATTCCAGTATTTTGTCTGAAAACTAAGAGGCTCTTGCTCGGGTTGAAACCCTTTTTGTAAAGTGTAAAGCTATTTTTAGAATTAAGATATAGAGTGGAACCTGTTGCCGTGAATGACGTGGAAGAAAAATATTCAATTTTCGTGCCAGCCCCAGGCCCGTAAGCAGGGGGGCCAAAGGCCGTAAAGGTCCGCAAAAGTCCACTCGATTATAAAACTGATGAATAAGAAAAATAAAGTCTACGATGGAAAATGATCATCAAAACATATTTAGAAGCACTTTTATTTACCTGTAAAACAATCTCAATAATAAATTGAAATTTAACCGCCGCCTGGTTAGCCTAGTTGGTAAGGTGCCAGTCTATCGAGCGGGAGGCTCGGGTTCGAATCCCGGCCGG
>JAOEHV020023390.1:0-18212 GCA_025447995.2 Isaurus tuberculatus | reverse complement strand
ATCCTTAACACCAACTCCATGGCAATGACTACTAGACACACAGTAGACTGGCACCTTACTAACTAGGCTAACCAGGCAGTGGTTAAAACTATCCTTAACACCAACTCCATGGCAATGACTACTAGACACATATAAGCATTTTTGTGATGCATTTTGTCTCTATTAAATTTATTGTTTTAAGCCTACTTTTGTGAAAATAAGTTTACCAATAGGAAGTAAAGAGGATGTTAAACTGTACGTCCAGTCTCTATTTCGGGGGACTTAAAAGAACCCATATACTTGTCAAAAAGAGCAAGGTAGTGATCCAAAATGTTGTGGTCTAATTCACTGAGGCAGAGGGTATTTCTTAGTGTTTCAAATAATTATATGTAAGCCACTGTAGCAGACTATCTAACACCCTCTACTTAGAACTTTAGGTATAAGCACCATGAAAAATGTCATTATTATTATCAGCAAAATAGCTACAGTTAAATAGCCCTCAATAATGGACAACCAAATATTGCTGGTTATAAAAATAAGCAACATATTCCATATAAACAAACACAAAAAACAGTTAATATTCAATCTTCATGTTGCATGAGTCCTAACAGAACTTTTCGAACTATGCTTTCACTGTCCATTAATACTCTTTTCTGCATCTCTACTACCGTTATCTCGGTTAAATGTTCTCATTCTAAGCATTCGCTAAATATTCTTCCCACATCATGCAACACGTCTTTATACCTCCACTAAGAGTACCAATAATTACTGGAACAATCATTTTATCATACCCAGGTCTCCTCTCTCCTAATTCAAATGCAAGTTGTCAATACTTTGTCACTTTCTCATTTCTTTTTGCTGCTATATTTGCCTGCAGCAGAAATGTCATGTCACAAATTAAACCTGAATCTTATTCATTTCTTTGTCCTCCAATGTTAATGTTATTATTATTAATATTATTTGTCGTAGTATTAATAGCATTATACAAAAGGTGTAACTTTTTGGAGCCAACTCACAAATGGACTAGTGTCTCATCCAGGAGGTAGTCAGAATCTGCTTAACTCCCAAAAAACAGCATTAAATGCTGGCTACATGGATCAATAGGTTTGAAAGGGTTTAACCATAATGACACAAAACAACATTGCAATTAAATATAATAATATTTCTGATTGTAAGTATACAGTAAATATTTCAAAAGCCGATACACTCATACAGTGCTGTTGTACAAAATAATAAATAACTCTGTTAGAAGCCCTTCAAAAATAACTGAAAGTATTATTTCTAAATTGCCTATTAAAAATGTACAAAAGAACCCTTTCAGTCTCAACTAAGCTTAGTTAATATTTTATGTTGCTGCAGTTTTGTACATTCAACAGTTGTTTGTACTTAAATGCTGT
The DNA here is from genome assembly GCA_025447995.2 of Isaurus tuberculatus. Classification (NCBI taxonomy): domain Eukaryota; kingdom Metazoa; phylum Cnidaria; class Anthozoa; order Zoantharia; family Zoanthidae; genus Isaurus; species Isaurus tuberculatus. The sequence continues at coordinate 16,836 of JAOEHV020023390.1, read as the reverse complement.
GTTTGACTTTCATGTATAACATGATCTTAAATAGGTGTTTTGCACTGGAAGGAAATAATGTGATAGTTAAATGACAACTTTCATGGTATGACACAACTGAAAGTCCTTAAAAACATGCTAAATCCAGCAGTTCTCAATTCTAATCCTTGTTTTTTATTGTCCAGAAGTGTTGGAGGGATTTTATTACTCATCTTTTATTTTCTAATTTAGGTCAATTCATTTTTCCTCCTGACACATAGTACTAATGAGGTAGTTCACGTCAATAAGCCTTGTGGTTTTTAATGAGCTTCCTCACCAGGAAAATTAAAAAAAAATTAATACTATATATGTATTCTTCTGAACTTATATGTTACTTTTCTTTTTCTGGCCAATAAAGAACTTGAACTTTTGTGCAAGTTAAAAAAAAGTGATGATAAAACTACCTGGAACTCAAACATTTTACCTTAAAAATGATTAAGGTAATTGTTTAAAATTTTCATTCTACTTGAAAAATGAGGTTTGTTCCAATTAGGGATTTCAGTAACTGATAAACATTTTCAATCTTGCATCAAAAAAATAGTTAAAACTTTTCTAAAAAAATTACTGCTCTGCTTAAAAATTACACTGGGTATATGGCACATGCCAAACATTTTGTGCCACACCCTTAACAGCAAGTCAGTTACACAAAAACTAGTTACAGTACACTAAAAAAGTAGGTGTAGAGTTGAAGAGTGATTTGAAAAGGATAAATGCATTTACTAATAATCTTTTTTTGGTAAGAAGTTGTCTTTATCTCTTCATTAGTAATCTTGAAATTCTCAAAACCCTGAAACTCAAATTATCTTCAAAACATCATCTTCCTCCCTCAAATCTCCCAAAAACCTCTAAAAACTGAAAAATAAATATTCATAAGATTTTCCCTTAAATGAACTATGACCCTATATTAGAAGATTCTAAATACTGTAATTTCTCTAATCCCCCCCTTTCTGAAAATTGTCACTCTTCTCATGTGTGCAGAAGATGGATGAATGAAAGAAATCGAGTCACGCCAATGATATTCTGTTGAATTTATTAAGCCCCCAACTTTCTAAGGGTGCATTTGTTTGGGACTATTCCAGAATACGATTACATACGTTTTTTTCTGATCTGGGCTGTGACTGGCTGAAATCATTTCCAGGGATGATAATCCATGTAATCCTATTCTGGAATAGTCCCAAAAAAAAAACACCCTAACATGCCCCCCCCCCCCTCTCTAAAGTGCTTGCAAACAATAAGTCCCCCAGCAGGCTTAATAGAGAAAATATGGCAAGGTCTGAGAAGAAGATGGAAATATGTCTAAATGTCAACCATGACTTAGACTGCGAGCAGTCTCTTTCTTTTCCTTGGAATCAGTTGAATTTAGAAGTTTGAGTAGCAAGTACTGCAAGTGAAAACTGATTAGAAACTGCTGACTGGTTGTACTGTCTAACCATGACTATAAAGCTCCCCTTCCCCTCCCTCCCATCCTTAAATAAAATTATGATGATATAGTGCAGAGTTCTGACTTTTTTTAACTTGCATTTTAGCCAGAAATGGATACCAACTGAACCATTGACCAAGATGGTGCCTACACATTCAAAATCTAGCTCCAAGGGGAAAAAAGGGGCAAATGAGGGCAAAGTTTCTAGTCAGGGATAACTGTTGTGTGTTTGCATTACATCAAAACAAAATTAATTTTTGTACAATTTCAATGGCATTCTTTTTGTAAAAACTTGTTAACATTTAGAATTAATTAATTTAGAATTGTTGTGAAAAAAAGAGTTTATGATCAGTATTTCAACACCACTTACTAAAAAAAGATTTCTTTGCATAATTAACCCACAGTATAATCTAGCTCTAACCAACACTAATATTAGTTAATTGATAATAAAATTATTTCTAGAATTTTGCAAATCTCTAGAGCAATGATTTTAAACAGCAACAAAAATTGACCAATTAAATTATGAATAACAGAACGCAGAAATGGAAAAGGCTGGTAACATCAAAATGACACTTTATGGCATAAATAAAATTGCAGCACTATAGCATTTAATTACTAAAGATAATCTTACTTATCAACCAATTAAAATTCAAGAATAATTATTAATATCTATAGTGTATATAAATTGCAATGTATCTGTGGTTAAAGTTTAATTCCTTAGACTCATTCACCTTTTGAGAATTTTCACAATACAGTCACCAGTAAACTTTTGAAGTGAATTCTGAAACATTATTTTGAAAATAGATTTTTATAAGTTAATAAACTGTTTTAACAAGTTATACAAAAATGTTTAGCTACAATTACGGGGTCTAGTGCACAAATAATGTAAAGTGCTTCAGATCAAAGCTATAACTCTTTTAGTCATTTAACGATGAAAACAGACCTTTAGGAGAAAATAGAAACTGATCTGAAGTCCCTTACACTACTTTTGCACTAGTGTCCTCAATTTTCATAACTAACAAGCAGTATTATTTTAATCTAACTAGATTATAATATCAAAAGTTAAATTTTGTGAATAATACACTAAACTTTGAAACACCTTGGGGACAAATGCATGGATTGTGTAATGTTGCTCTGTAAAATTGTATAAAGTTTTAGTTTGAACACTGAATGAAAACAGAGATTTTAAGACAAAGAAAAGTGTAAGAATCTCTGGTATAATTATCTCAATTCCATGAACTCCTAGGTATGTGACTCAGTTGCATAATGTTCTGAAGAAACTTCTACCTGATGTCGCACAAGTAAATGTTTCTTAAGGTTATGTTCTATGACAAACTTGCTGCCACATAGTTCACACTGGAATGGTCTCTCGCCAGTGTGACTTCTAACATGTGCTTTCAGAACATTTGATCTTGCAAATGTTTTTCCACAGTAGACACATTTAAATGGCTTCACTTTTTGGTGAATAGCCATATGTTGGTTCAAGTTACCCATTGTTGTAAAGCCCCAGCTACAAACACGACAAACATAAGGTCGCTCTCCACTGTGGGTTCGTTTGTGTCTTTCAAGTGATCCTGGAGTCTCAAATATTTTAAGACACTCATTACACTTATGGCCACTCTCTTCTGATTGATTAGACCTACTGGAAACATCTGTTAATGAGCTGCCTGCCAGAACAGGCTGTAGTTGAGAATTTTCTGGGAAAACATTATTATTATTTACTTGTAAATGTGGCACCATTGAGTTTTCTGATGAGTGTATGACTGGAACTGATGAAGACGGTAATACTGTTAAAGGTCCAGAGGGAACGACAGCTTCTGAGCAAGATTTGTAAATGCTGCTTTCATTCCTAAAGTCTGGTGCACATCTGATATCAGGAATCTGAAATGTGCTATTTGGTGAAGAATCTCCAACATTAACTTTCACTAACATGTCATCTTCACCACTCGGTTCAGTTTTCACTTGAACAGTGTCTTGTAATCTGACAACAGCTGTACGATATGCATCATTTTCTCTCTCATCTGTGTGCCTACCATTGGGTATATAATCCTCAGAAAAGTCTGTTTCATCAACACTGCTTCCTTCAGTGTCTGTGTGTGGTTCCAAGTTACATTGTTGTTGTACTTCTCTGGGTGTCTCATGCCCATTGCTTAACATCTGTGGTTTCTCTACTAGATCTTCTTCAACCTGTCTTGATACACTTAGCTCTTGTTTCTCCTCACTTTTCTCATACTGAAAATTATCAGCAGGTATTCGACTATTGTGAGCTGTCACTGCCTCTGTTTGACAAGATGAGTCCTCATCTATATCCTTCTCAGGGCTGTCCTTTTCATCCTCACTTATTAAAGTGTCACCACAAACTTCGACTGACTCACTGTCTCCGAGGCCTTGCTTCTCTTCAGAAGATGTCACTCCTACTACATCACTTGAACTAGTTAATGAACTCTGTGGCTTGGAGAATGCAAGAGTTTGAACCTGAAACCTGTTACTTGTATTTCCCTGTTGGTTTGGAGTCATTAATGTAATTTTACGAGCAAATGCTGATTTTCTTGCACTTCTCTTGCGACGAGAGTTACTATAAAAGGGTCCATTCATTGTAATACTTTTCTTTGGCAGAATAAAACTAGATTGCATTCTAAACGACATATTTGTAGGATTTGTTTGAAAATTAACAGCAGGTTCTGAAGTTTTAGCCTTGGTGATATTATGGGAGACAAAAGCCCTTGGGGGTGAGGCAGAGTCAATGGTTATTGCCCCTCTCTCTCCAGTTGGCATTTTATGTGGTTTTCCATTGTGGACTTCTGTTGTTTGATTATTAGACATCAAAGAAACATCATTTTCACTCGAGCTCCAGTTAGTATAAACATGATATCTGTTAGTTGGTGGTGAACAACATCTAGTCTGAAATGAAGTTCCTGAGGAGTCCAGAGAAGATGTTTCTATCCTATTATGGTTTGTCATAAATCCATGTTTAGATGTCTGGCAGGCAGATTGTTCTTTAAAGAAAACAAACATAAATTTAAAAAGATTCAAACAAAACTACATTGTGATAACAAAGTATTGAAAGTACTGTATTTTAAAGGGAACCCCATGACTGTTTTTAAAAAAACCTTTTGCATCAAAAAATACTTTGACTATCGCTTAATCTTCCTTCAGTTGATGCTTTACATATTGATTCAAGCTTGTTTGTTCCAGTTTCAATCAATTTCTTTGGCCTATTTTGCCGTTTGAAAACCGTGGGGAAATGCGATTTTGTTTGTGTGACATCATCCTTGTGCAGAAGTTTTTCTAAGATAGCGGCACTGGAGGTACAAGTGTGGATTTAATTCCTTACACAATCAACCACCAGCATTGATGAAACATTAAAATAAAAATTGCAAGTGCTACTTTGAGTTTTTGCTTCTTGAAAAACTCCCAGCATAAGGGTGACATCACACAAACAAAATGCAAAATAGGCCATAGAAATTGACCTGAAACTGGAAAAGGCAGCTGCGCAAATCCTTATTTTAAAGCTTTGAGGGAGATTCAAAGACAGTCAAGGTATTTATTGAATCAAAGTGTTCATCATAGCTGGGGTTCCCGTTAAAGATTTTATTTTCAAAATGAAGAATAATCTAAGGTTGAGATTTTTATAACATTTAAATTTCTTTAGGCTGAATAACCTCGGGCGATTTTTTTATCTTGATTGCTCCTTTGTGCTTGATAAATAATAAGTAGAAAGGTAGGCCCCGAAAAAACTGATGACTTGGGACTTGTGTCTCTCAATACAGATAAAAGCAAAGCGATCCAACCTTATTGCTGCAGTTTAGTGGACAAAATGACATAAAAATGGACAATGAATAAGTGTATGTGTGTGTAATTACTGTCAGTAGTGAAAAGAGCAGATATCCAAGTAAAAGTTGCACTGACAAAGGGTTAATGCTTGAAACTTCAGCTACTAACATTATTATTGTGTTGCTATAAAAATGTCAACCTTGAGCTGTTCATAGAACATTAATTTAGTAAAATATAATTATAATTATAACAAAAATATTTACCATGAACAATGATTTCATATTTTGAGTGGATTAAGACTGAGTGATCCAAGGTTAAAACACATGGAAATTGCTCATCGGTTAGAGGCCTCAATCCAATCACTTGACCAGAATGACGAGGATCAGCTTCATATAACAACTTCAGTACATCTAATGTTGTCCCTCGTTCAACTTTCAATACAGGTTCATTGTTCTTGAACAATAACACCTGTGACACAAAAACATTTGCTTGATTTTAACTGTCATCCTGGTAATAACTGACATATAATCAGTATGACGTTGTACACAATTTCAATGGAAGACATAATTGCAAAACAAAACCAGTAAAAAGAAATATCTTCAGATCAACAATAATTTGTCTTTTCAGATCAGTTTCTAAATTCTCCTCAGTTTTTTCTATTTTTATTTTTAAATTGACTAAGGGATCTTTACAGTAGGTTTGATCAGAAGTTATTTGTGTTGTTTGCAGTAGACTCTTCAGTTGCAAAAAAAAAAATTGAAAAAAAATTTGGTAAAACTAATGGCAACAGAAAGTATTCTTCACTCAGTGATGTGTGCAATTCAACTGTTTGAGAGAAACCTGAAGAAAGTTCAGAGCTTCATGAATTTGAAGCAAAAACATTAAAAGTAACCTAAGCAAACTTATTTCTATTGCAAAAAGAGAACTTACATCAAATCTACTTCACTGACAGAAAAGACAGCATTGTTCCCCTTTTTTCTCATGTAGATATCTTACAGCCTTAAGTGCCTTCTGGCGTGGAGAGGATTAAGTTAAGTAAGTAAGATATCCCACCATTAACCATCTTTATAATTAATTCAAAGCTAATTTGATGTGTGATGTGGCAAGAACATTAAATCACCAAATTTTCAGAATTCATTTCCTTTAGTAAAAATACTAATTCCTATAACTAATAACACTAAAACATTATCTGAATTTTTGTCCACGGCACTTGGGAACAAATATATATAAAAGTTTTTTTGTGTGTTTTTGTTTGGCTAAGGAATCAGAATCCATTGAATTTAAGGAACTTGTCCAATTGATTGTCTTTAAAAAAATCAAGGATTCTTTAATTTGATAACTCATTCAATCCTCGATATGATGTTGAAATCTCCAATATTTTTACAGTGCAAAGTGTGCTACCATTTCCACCAGACCAAGATTTTTGATACTTTTCTGACACTTTTTTGATTGAGGGGCAGAGTTTTTCATGCCATGTGCCAACCAACAATGAACTAAAAATATATTAAGACTCTCTTTCCACCATATATTACTCACAATGCCTAGACTGTCTCTGCCCACTTTGATGTCAGGAATCCTTTCTAAGTGTCAAAAAAATGTCAGAAATTCATCAAAATCTTGGTCTGGTGGAAGTGGTAGCATGCTTCATGCTGTAAGTCCCCAGATTCTAACTATACAAATTAAACTTTTTTTTTATCATTTTAAGTAAATGTAGCTTTATAAATAAAATATTAAAAAGGTATATTTAAAAATAAAGTGTTAAAAATTTTTGCAAATGTTTTTGATCACTATGATCATCATCAGGCTAAAAATTCTGAAGCATAGTCAGAGGACTTTAAAATAATAGTTGAAGGCGGGAGAATTATAATTGTAAATTTGAAGAAGTTAAGTAATTCCTCTGGGGTAGAGAGACAAATGAAAAGCAGAAACTTGATTGTTAAGAGATGGTTGGTGACGGTCAACGCAAAGCAGGTTACCCAATATATAATTTCATCAAACGAAACTACTGAAAAATTTGAGAACCCTTTGGAACTCAACACATTCCCAACTCACTGGTTTGATGAAAGACCTACAATTAATATTAATCTACCTTATTGCAAAAACAATGAAAAACAAAGCTACAACTTTATCAATAAACTTACTCGCTACACCCAAGGATATTTTAAATTTAGTATCATATGGCAAACAAATAAATTCACTTCATCTCTATTCTCACTTGAAGATAGGACTATTCACCCTTCTAATGTAATATATGAGGGTAAATGTGAAACCTGCCATGAATACTACATCAGCAAAACTTCTAGAAATTTTTCCGTCCGCAAAGAAGAACATGAACACAAATGTATTATTGTTACTGAACCATCACAGCATCTACAAACCAACCCTGACCACCCTTTCATTTGGAAAATTCTTTTATACACTTGCATATCTTGGAGAATTAGAAGAACAAAAGAAGCCCTCCTCATTGGCTGTCACCAACCATCTCTTAACAATCAAGTTTCTGCTTTTCATTTGTCACTCTATCTCAAAGGAATTACTTAACTTCTTCAAATTTATAATTACAATCCTCCCGCCTTCAACTATTTAAAGTCGTTTGACTGCACTTCAGAATTTATAGCCTGATGATGATCATATTGATCAAAAATGTTTGCAAAAATTTTTAACACTTTATTTTTAAATATACCTATTTTATCCTTTTTATGAACATTGGAGATATGACTCAAATAAAATATTAGTATAACTCTATACAAGGTTAAACCTATCTGACATTTTTTGTAAATACAAATGTCAGCACCCCTTAGCTTAGTGCCATTACATTGAAAGCATGCAAGTGCTTGTAAAATATTTCACTGTTGTTTTTTATCATTGGTATAAAACTGAATCGGATTGATATTTATGCTGATTGATTAATTTTCAAGTCAATGTTACATTAGTGTTTTTACTTCACAAAGGTAGCTAAATATAATTTTCTTTAAAAAAGTCAAAATTTTTCTGAACAGAAAACTGGAAAGAGCTAATTTTTAGTTGGAATCCACCATTAACTATTAAATAAATGTTATTCTTTTTGATATGTTGATTCTACACTAACATACCGTCATTTAAATAGGTTGAAAAGTCAAAAACTACACCAGGATATCTGAAGAAGTTAATTAAAAACTTGAAACGAAATTTAAAAATATAAAATCAGAAGCCAACATGGAAACGTAGACCACTCCTATAAATTCAATCATAGAATAATGCGCTAAAGTATGTGACAAAAAAATAATATTTTGTACACATTTTTAATTTTTGAAAACAATAGGCAAAAAATACTCTAAAACAATCAAAAATAATAAACTATAAGGATTCTTTCCGAAAAATTTTACCGCTATAAAAACCCATGATCTTTGTTTCCGTTTTGGGTGAATATTTATTTAACCGAATGAAGTCGGTCGGTCACTCAGCCATAAAAAAAAATTTGTTTACACGAAAAGCGAGGTAAATTTCTCAAACTTCGAGTGAAACTTCGAATTCGTTTGTTATTAGAATCAAAACAACCAACAAAAACATAGGACTAAGTTTTTAAATATGCCGTTTTTTGAAATACGGAATAAGGAAAAATGAGAAATGAACAACTAACAGTAATCCACTCAAAACGAGGAAATACAACGCATTCACGTGATTTGCATTGAAAACAAACTGTAGAAATACGCTTGGATATTTCACAGAATAAAAGCGTTAGTGAGACGTTAAATTCGAAAAACTGTCATTTATTTAATAAATATAAAGTAGCACTTGAAAAAATAAATAAAAGGTAATGGTAGGCTATGGTTGAGTTATGAGACAATGAATGTAGGTTTTACTACAACGTGTGTTTTACTACACGCGGATCAGTCGAATGAAAGGCCAAGGGCACTTATGAAAGGTCGTGTGCGCAGTTCATCAACTCGTCGAAATTTTCCTTAAAATTAAAGCATTTCTTTGAAGAACTTAAGCAAATACATCAATGTAAATTTTAAATATTCATCTACATCAACTTTATCATTCAAAAAAGTGACTAGTTACAAAAGGCAGTTACGAAACAAAAACGCACGTTCTCTTTTGACAAATTAAAAACGCGTGCGGCTTCACATTTGCTACATCTAGATTCAATTAACCGCGAAAATTTACGGATTTTTTTCATGGAATTCTCAAGCATGTTAAATCGTTTTGAAATTTATAAAAGATAGAATCAAAAATAATATTTTACCTCATTTTCTTCAACTTTCCACTCCAGCAATTGTGCCATGATGGCCGCGAAAACAACAAAAACAGGAACTTCAGAAATGGGCCAAATTTGGTTATGGAAATATGCACCAAAATGAGGGACCTAAGCACCAGTTTCTATAGCCGCGAAAAAGAATCGGACATCCTCTGTCTTGCATTTGATGTGGAAATCTTTTGCTCCTATTAAACATATTTTGTGACAAAGATTAACAGATAAAAGATGTCCTTTTTTAGTGAAGCTAAGCAAAGATTCCTACCCGTACCCGAAGACGGAAAAATTGAAACTTCGTCATTTCTCGATGCGTGTCGCGAAGTGGTGCCATTCTTTGGTAAGTTTCAAGATACTGTAAATTGATAATAACTGATTCATTCAATTCTATTTTTGGTTGTATTCTCAGATCGAGAAGTGTAAAAATATATTCTGATGTTGACGCTGTAGTTCTAATTCGGAAGTGATATTTGAAAATGAATATTTTAATCAGTTTGAATGATTAAAAAATATTTTTTTCAAAGTTCTGACGTGGTGCCCGAAGTCACTATATTCAGTTCAACTTGAATATCTTGCTAACATAAATAGAATAACTATAAAAATAAATAAATAGATAAATAAATATATTTATATATATAAATGGAATAACAATAAAAATAAATAAATATATATATAAATTATATAATTGATTTAACAAAAAGTATATTCAATGTAGCACAGTGTTTAGATTTTTCGAGCAGTTTTAAATCTGCTAGTTATTTTTGTAAATCTTGATCATTCTTCACAAGGTAAAATTTCTTATGAAATAACAATAATTTGGATGTTATTCAAGAATCATAGTGTCCCATATCTATATACCAACTGAAGGAGAGCAGAAGCCACATATAATTGATATTGATAAAAAAAACACATAATTTTCCAAGATGACATGCTAATGTGCATTGCAACAAAACTTTACTTAACTTTTGGCACAAATGAAAGCATATTTTCTCACATTGAAGAACAAAAATAGAGGATATTATATGATCACGCGGGGATATGAAATTTCTCTTTGAGTGTATCCCCAAGTGGCCATGTAATATTCTATTTATTATATAAACACCAATGAAATACTAAATAAACACCAATGAAATACTAAATCACTTTACTTTAAGAATTTTTCATTGACAACAGTGATCTTTTCATGTGTGACGGTAACATGTTATCTTCATGTGTGAAAATATATTTTGGCACTAAAGCTCACCTGGTATTTCATTGGTGTTTATAAAATAAGATGTGTTATTAAACTATAAAATGATTTTTTCAGATGTTTTAGGAGCAACAGCCTTTTCCCCAGTAAAATCTGATATCAATGGAAATATTAAGGTATGTGACAGTAATTTTGTTATCAGAGATAATAAAATCTTGCCTTACAATTTTTTATAATCTTTGGCAACTCTTTAATTTTAGAAGCTAAAAACAAAGTATGATACAAATCCCCAACAATTCAGAACTCTCCAGGATATCGTTGATAGTGAGATTGAAAATGGTACAACACAAGCAAAGAATTCTTCAACAGATGCCCTACTGTGGCTCAAAAGGTAAACTCATTTGTATGGATTTTTCTCGACCTGCCATGAAATTAATAATGATAATAATTAGTGGACATCAGTTATAAAAAAGTATTGCTCTCTAGAGAGTAAGGTTTTTTGAAACCTCAAATAGTTAGTATTTTGTTGTCACAATGAATATCTTGTTTTCTTAAATTTTTGTTATTTTATATTTGGATGAAGAATTGTGTATATATAAAAATTATTGTCACAAAAAATCTACTTTTTATTACCAAAAATGTTGATTAATCCAGTCCAGTACGTAATAAATTTTTGCATTTTAAAAATGCTAATTTTCTTGGTCCCCTCCGTGGGTCAAACTTTTTTGAATATATTGATTTCTTAAATCTTTGACAACCTGACCTAAAAACCCTAGCACACAGAGATGGTAAGAATATTGTCCCTCACGCATAGTCATAGAGCTGTAACCATTATTCCTGGAAAAGTTAAAACATGCAATCCTGTTTTTCAATTTGTGTTGTCTGTGACATGAAAAATACCATGGAATGCCCCTGAAGATGGGTTCAATTAAACATTTATAGACCACTTGTGCTCCTTGTAAAGTGAGGTTGAGCGTATTCTTCTAATCATACTCAGGATTCTGACTATAAGCGCTTTGTCAGAATCTTCCTTTTCTTGTTGTAATAAAGGGCTAACATTCAGTAATAAGGCTTCTTACACTACTAATAGAATAACAAAAAAACAGTAATCACTCAAGATATTTGAAACACTGAGAGACAGATTTTTATAAACCTATTCAAAAGTGTATTACTGTACGTCTTGAAGACTTTTGTAATTTTATGTTGTCAGATAACAATGTTGCATGTTTTGCAGCTTGATTTTGTTGCACGTTTTATCGCAACTTAAGGGCTGATCTCTAATTCCTATTTCTTTCTCCCTCTCCAAGTTATTATTTACTTATTAATGTATGCTTGCCACAAATTACAGTAGTTTGCAAAATATATTATCAAACTTATTATAATGAAAATTATTTTAGGGGCTCAGGTTAGAAAATTGGCTATAAAAAGTGAAGACTAAGAAATACAAAATTAAAGTTTTTGAATAAAATAATTATTTATAATATTATTATGTATACAATATTTACATAATTATTGAGTTATTTTTACTGATTGAAATAATTTTTAGAGCTCTCACTTTTATTCGTGTCTTTTTGGAAACAATTCTCTCGGGAGAGCAAGACTTGGTGAAATGTGCAAAACATGCTTATGAAAAGTCTTTGAAACAATATCATGGATGGATGGTACAAAACATTTTTTCTGTAAGTCAGTATTAAATCATTTTATTATCTTTTTTGTATTGAATTGAACACTTACAAATCCATTATACTTATAAATGTAACAATTTTAATCCCCATAACTGGTCAGAACTTGATATGCCTCCCACCTCTTTGACCCAGGTTTGAACCTTTGACCTCGCATGTAGGTTGAGATTTAGCTTAATCTCAATCCAAGGGTTTTTTGACAGGCTGTCCAGTTTTTTTCCTTAAAAAAATATTCCTTATGCTTTAAGTTCTGACACAGCTCTCCAATAAGTAATGTGGCCTTTCATTGTATAGCTTATTAGAAACAAACCTAATTTCTTTTATTATTTTTATTAAAAATTTTTCGTGGTATCTGATATGGTACTTTCTTTAATCAAAACAGTGTCACTTAGAGATTTAGTTCTTGGTGCTATTTTTATTATTATTATTATTATTATTATTACTATTACCATTATCATTATCATCATTATTATTAATGATATTTTATGTTAACTAGTTAGTATGATAATTTTTGTGTGGTTTTGTGGCGACAATTATGGTGATGAGAATGCATGGTAGTGATTGCTATAATTATAATAAACTTTGTCTTTCTCCATCATAAATTGAAACATTGCCAGGAGTTCCTGATCAAAACTTAAGTTCCAGTGAAGAAAACAAAAACCATGGAGAAATTTTAAAACTAATCTGAAGTCTCTTGCATTACACTCTTTTTTTTTTCATCGGTCAACCTTACAGCCATTGTTGTTATAATAGTAATTATAACTAGCCATTTCTTATAGAAGGTGCAGTGCTGCAAGCAAGCATAATGCTTGCTTGCAGCACTTCACTTTCTATAAGAAATGGCTATACTAATAACATACATACAAATAATATTAATAATTTATAACAAAACCTGAAGGCAGATATGAGCACTTTGTTTTGATTTGTTTGATTGATTGGGTGAGTAATAATTATTTTCAACCAAATAACTTAATCTTGTATCATATGTGTGCTCAAATACCTTCAATGATAAGTACATGGCATCTCCTATCATTATTTGATTGATTCTATTTGTTGTCTAATGTAACACTGGTCTTCCCATAGAAAAACTGTTAAAGTGATTCAAGAGGCAAATAAATTGCCGTTTGACTTCATCAACCTCCATTTTTTTAATGCAAGTTCTCTCACATGCAATTTCTGAATGAAGGGTTACAACAATGGTTACATTACTTTCCACTGACTCTATAGTATTTCATGTTCATAAGATCATCCATTTCCCACCCACAAAAATTATCAAGTTTTGATTCAGATATACGTGCACAGGAGGCCTATCAGGAATAGTATTGGTGCTCACCTGTTATGGCTTGCAGCAATAATAATAATAAGAAAATAATAATAATAAATACAATAGTAATAATGATCATTAAATTATTAACCAATAGTAGTGATTATAGTAATGATGACACTGTATTTGCTACATAAGCATTTTAGGTACCAGCATTTAACATCAATAAACTAATAACATTAATGTGGTTATTCTTTTTGTTTTTGCAGCTGGCCATGAAAGCTGTTCCTTACTATCAGGATTTTATAAAAGCTCTTGGTAAAGGAAAGGTTGATGAGGCAACAGTTTTGGAAGAAATGAAACTTTTCATCACAGAACTTGCAGCAAATCTTGATAACATAAATGACTTCTATCAAAAGACAAACCAAGAAGTTAATAAGAAAGTTTAATGAATTTATACATCCAATGATTTTTTTTTTGATAAACTGTTTCATTGAATAATAAATGCTTATACAGCTCATAAAAATTTGTGGAATCTTGACCATTTGACCAAGATATAGCTGAGGGCATTAAATGAAAAATCAAAGACATTTCATGTTTTTGGTTAGACCATAGGCAATTATTATTCAATAAAAAGCAGTTTGTTAGTCAAGCTTTATAACTCAACAATGAATAATTTTGTTTCTCCAGCAGAAATAGAAATATAAACAACCAGCGACAAGAACTCAAAACAATCAAACAACAAGTGCAAAAACCATTTGTAAAAATATCTCAATTTTTTTCTTTGATTATGACATTTTACCAAACCTTGTAGGTAAATGTTGAGTCATTTTTGAAACGAAAGAATACAATTATGACATGACTCAAAGCTGGGAAATTGTTAAAACAACATTTTCCTGGTAATAAGGGATAATATTCTGCTTGCTTATGAAAATACTTGCTATTTCATGAGAATTGAAAGTGTGCAATTTCACTTAAAAATTTATTGTTGAATTATAAAAAATTCAATTAAAAAATAAGTTTTTTTAACTTAGATATTTGCTAGAATAAATTTGGATAGAGGGAGGAAAATATATCTTGGGGTTAAAGTAAGAAATCACTATTTAATAGTCAGGTAAACTTGGATTTACTTGTCTCATTTAGTCTAGTACCATTTGCATGTACTACAATTAATACTGGTAGGATTTCTCTTTGAATGAATTTTTTTCTTGGAAGCTAAACGTGATAAGGAAAGGCCAAGCACTGCTAATAAATCACAGAGACTGTTAATTCCCACTTTTTGACTTAGTTATTTTAAAATTGTAGTCTGTAATTTACAGAGTCTTATGAATACTGACGTAACCCTACTTCTGGAACCCTGTTATTATTGTAAAAACAACAACCTGTAATAATTTTGTGGATTTCAAAGTAAATTATTGGTAGGAGAATGGGCAAGGGTTTTGCCATTATAGGCAGGCTAGTTTTAGGAACCTATTAAAGTGGACCAAATACTTCTAATATTTTAGTGGTTGAATATAAAAATTATTTAAATTTTTTGCATTTCTTTGAAACTTGTAAGTTTTTGACAACTAAGTACAATCTTTTGAACTTCTTAAATTGCTATAATTATTTCTCAACGTATCCATTAAGTTCTAAATTTTGGGCTTATTTGCAAAAAGTTTGTTGTTTTAGGACAAATCTATGAATAAAAGTTCTAACATTTTTATGTATTTATTCTAAATTTTGAAAGCAAGATGTAATGGGGAATCGGCAGGGTTTTTGATTTGATATTGTTGTTAAGGACAGGTCAGGATTAAAACTTTGTTAAATGTTATGAGTTTGCATGTTGAATATAAATTATAAGCTGTGAAAAAAATACTACTTATATTTAAGTGCTTTGAGTATAAAAATTATTTCAAATTTTTGGACTTCTTTGTTCAAAGTCTTAATTTCTGAAAGTATTAAAAGAAAGTTTGGTAGCATTCGGTTAAATTAAAACAGAGTTAAAAAAGGATGTTTGGAATCATTTTATTCAACAGAATTAATCTCGGTTATTCACTACAGATGGTTATAATTTGTTCAAAAAGCAAGACTTTGTATGGAAATTATTTGTTTTTTTTTCTTTTTATTGTAAGAAATACTGTATTCATGTTACAAAACAAAATAAAGATTAACATAGCTTGAGGTGAAGAGACTGTGAATTAGTAGGAAATGAAAGGAGACTGGTACTGAGTACAAATGGGCGGGAAAGCAGAAGATTATTGTAGATTGCAATGAGTGCTTTTGAGCTTCAGAACTTGCTTGTTAATTTCTGTTATATTTTATAATATGAATATTTTTTACGATAGAAGAGGACAAAACAAATAATTTCCTTGCAAAGACTTATTTCTGAGATGGCGTTTCTCACTCGCATTATGAGTCTGGGCCGGGCTGTCTGTGGATTAATTAGCGAGAAGAAAATTCTTCTCTTACCATGATGGGTCCACCATGATGTAGCTAACTGACTTTTCTCCCTTAATAGTGATGCCAATACAGTGCCATGATCTTTAGCTGCAGAATAGAGCTGATGGTCGTACATCAGCGTACATGGTGAGATTTGCACCAGTGACATTGATAGACATGTCATTCTGGAAAATGTTCCAGGGCAAGGGACCAAAAGATTATCCTTGCAGGCAGTCACTTGTTCCCTCTCTTAGCTTTGTCCTGGTCTGTCATTCCACAAAATATGATCCCAGCAGTTCTATAGAGCTCTGCTGAAAACCATAGACTTAAAGTTTAGCAATAATGGATGACTAAGGGAATCAAATGTTCTCATGTCTGCTGAAAACCATAGACTTCCAGTCTAGCAATAACGGATGACTTAGGGAATCAAATGTTCTCATGTCAGCTGAAAGTAACGCAAAAGGTTTTTCTTATCAATGGAAAGCTTCCAGCCCTTTAGCAGCTGCAAGAGCATCGTTTCACAACTGGCGTTTCCTTTATGGTGTTTTAGAGTTTCTGGGGAACAAAAGTCACGCTTAAGGCATCGCTTGCTAAAGCGAACGCCACAGTAACCTCTTACCAGTTAGTGGCATAGTCTGTGAAATGAGGGGGCGTTCTGACGGAACGACCCGAGCGCGTTGATACCGGCTTTGGAAGTGGCTGCTCCTGGTGCGGCAACTGTGGATGGAGAGTGTCGTCTTGTGGACTTGATTCGTTTCTGGGGGCACTCTCAATTTTGGCTGGTTTTAAGCGATCGAGAGAGATTGTTGTCTCCTTTCCGTCCATATCTATGGT
>JAOEHV020023288.1:0-18214 GCA_025447995.2 Isaurus tuberculatus | reverse complement strand
AGCCATTGCTGACTATCATGCAACGTCTGTCCCACGGTAGTGGCCAAAGACGAAAAGTGGATAGATATAGATAGATAGTTTCCGACATCAAGGTAAAATATTTATGTTCATCACCGAATGTAGCATTAAGAACTAACGTTTCAAGCGTTGCCGGCCCTTTGTGAGATCAAGCATATTAAATTTAGTCAACACTACATTAAGTTTTTACAATTCATTAATTGACGTAAGTAGTGCAAGGAACTGGTTGTGTTGTGCTTTAGCTCTTCGTAAGAACAACTGTAACTTTAGTCAACTCAAAATTGAATTTCTTTATGATCTAATGAAGTTTCGACCGTTTCTCTTTCGTTAGAACAAGCTTATTTTACCCACTAAAATTCTATTGTTTATGGTCATCGCTGTAGGTAATGTAAGAAGCTGACTTTAAGAGATATAGCCATTCGTTAAAGTGCCTATGACACAATTTTTTTAATTTTACTTTATTATTATTATCATTATTTGGAAACATTTGGAAAATATAGCGTTTAAAACGTACAATTCCAAAATTTGAGGTGTGTAAGACAAACATTGCCGATTATATACGCGCTTAAAGTTCTGATATTTTAGCCAAAAAATGGTAGTTTTCTCGCGCGGCCAAAATGCTACGTGCATACTAGGTTGTGACGTAATGGCGGGTGCACGAACAAACTTTAGTATGGAGGAAACGAGAAAAGGGAAGAAAGAGGAAATTATTGTGTTGCTTGCACTCCCAGTGGGCAAATCTGCCAAAACAGAGATATGTATCATATTTGATTTTTGAAATCAAAGTAAAAACCTCACCGCCCTGTCCCCTGCATTACGTCACCCGACCCAGTCCCTGTAACCATTTTTAGTGTCAAAGTAACCATTTTAAACTGCGTATAAGATCGCCAGTTTTTATCTTACACAACTCAAATTTTGGAATTAATCGTACGCTTGAAACGCTATATTTTCCATTAGGCAAAAAAAAACATCGTGTCATAGGCACAAAGGAACTGTATAATGTTGTAAATTCAAGGCTCAAATTCTTATAGTTAGGTCACATAAGAAAAAAAATAGTTGGTTTGCAACCAAAAAGCGGGCTGGCGGACGTTTTCTTTTTTAATTTATACTATTTTTTAACTCCTTAGTTTTAGATTCTAAACTGGATTTCCTTGCGCAGTACAGATATTTCTTGAATTTTTTTATATATTTTCAACAAACTAATATAAATTATATCGCGGGTCCGAGGGACGAAAGTGGCGAAAGATTATAGTTTTCTACTGTTTTTATGGTCGGTAAAAGTTGGGTTTTTTTAAAAAAATTTTTTTTTTTAATTTCTGAGCCGGCCCTTTTTTGTGGGCGGCGGGAACGCAAACCATTTAAAACTTTACTCGATTATGTGGCCTAATCGCGACTAGTAATAAAAGGAGCTTGCTTTTCGATCGTTAGCCCCAAGCCAGATCACCGTAACTTAGGCCCGGGTCGCACTAGCGGACAAAAATCGTTTTGTCCAGACAAAACTCGTCCAAAGTTTTTGACAGGACGAAACGAGAACGAAAATGCTTTTGTCAGAGTTACGTCCAGCGGAGTACGCACTATCCAGACGAAACCGCAAAAGTAAACAAATTCGTTTCCTGTATCTGTCAGACTTACATCTGGCCACATGAGGATTTAAAATGTTTTTCGTACTTATCGCCATTACTGATGACAGCGGAATGGCTAAATAAACAAAATAATTGCTTTGACTTCCATTCGTCCCAGAATTGTCCTGCTTCGAGGCAGGACGACGGCACTTTTTAAGTTTCGTCCGGCCGGCCAAAAAATCAAGCGGCTGAAAAAAGTAGGTCGCACTAGCATAGAGTATGTGATGATAGGATTCGGACAGTACTAATCAAAAGTAAACAACTTCGTCCTCTAGTGCGACCTGGCCCTTAGACAACTCAATGTTGAATTTTTTACGATCATCAACGAAAGTAGTGTAAGGAGCCGACTTGGTTTCAAGCGTTAGCCCTTCATCAGTGCAACTGCTGCTATTGTTAAAGAACCGTTGTCACCTCACGGAAGAGGCCTGGTAACGAATTGAAATCCGCCATTTTAGGGGGTCGCTTGCGAGAGGAAAAAGCAGTAATCAAAGTGTTGTGGAAATCTCTTTCCATCCATAATATTTTCAGCTACTTTACAATATTCAGTTATTAAGTCGAAAGCTCAATCATTTAGGTTTTGTAATCCGAAATTTTAAAGCCATATTGGCACATTTTGATGTTTTCCGGGTCGACTGGTAGGTCTCTCAAGCGAGGGAGACCTCCGAACAACGAAAAGGGTGTTCTTGTGCTAAACGTTTATAATCGTGCAGAGAAAGTATATTTAAACAAAGAGATTCCTATGCGAAGCCCTGAAATTTTACCCAAAGCCTCTCCTTTATCGACATTGTAAAAAGATATCGTTTTTAGAAAACAAAAGATTTGTAAAAACTTCTTTACGTAACAACACGAGTGGGAAAAATTTGATAGCCATCGTTAATTAATCATTCCGGAACAAGTCAAACTGAGTTGTTACACTCTTTTTTTTTTTTATAAGAACCTTTTTTATAAAAACATCAGGCTAAAAATTGCCCAGAATTTAAGAACACGCTAAGAACATACCTGAGGCTGAGGAGAAATGAAGAACATTTTTTTGGATATTGCACAAAACAAGATTGATAATAGAAATAATTTGGGACTTAGTTGATGTTGTTTATTTTAATGTTTATTATTCTGCATGTACATTTTTAGCGTTTGAAAAAACAAAGACTCGATTCTGTTTCACAAACTCTGCACAGTACTAGCACAGTAAATTATAAAACTTCTAGTACTGAACAAAACAAACTCCTAATTCTAAAAACCCTGGATTTTAAGGGCAAGGCATGATGAGCAGAACAAAGTGTTTTCATGTCCCAGTTGGAAATTGTATATAAGTAACAGTACTAATATTATAAAATTGAAGAACATTTTAAAAACATTTGAGGCTGAAACCAAGAAAATATTTAAGAACATTCAGCCTCGGCCCAAAAATTAAAGTGCTACTAACACTAAAAATTTTTTTTGGCTCAAATCATTAAACATATAATTTTAAGTACTTCTGCGAAAAAATTGTTTGATTTGGTCAAATAGTTTTTTTTCTACAGTGGCTCAAACTAGCAAAATTTGAAGCCATCGTGGTTAATGACCGCGTTGTCGGGGGACTGGGTTTTGACGTCACTCCCGGACTTTCTACTATTGCTCAACGTGTTATTTTCTAAACAAAAATAGGAAAACTGTAATGTACTTCTGAATCGAAAATCTTTGAATCACTCGTGTCTATCTTGCTGTGTTTTGAGCGTTTTTGATCCAAATTAAAGATTTGATGTCCGGGAATGACGTCACAACCCAGTCCCCCTAAAACACGGTCGTTAACCATCAAATAGCCCGTTTCAAATGCTTATAAAAAATCGAGAATACGATCGATTTTTAAAATTCTTTTTTTTAAACGACCTTATTTTCCAAAAACTTTCAGTAGATGAAAAAAAATTTGGTGTTAGTAGCACTTTAAACGTTCTTATATATAAAAAAAAAAAAAAAAGAGTGTATACCCAGGTTAAAAATAATTACAGTTTTTGACGTCTGTTTTTGTTCCATATGAGCAACTCTGTCATTTTAAACCTTCAATAACGATACATATCTAACCTCAACAAACAAGGTCTGGTATGTAGGTTTTCTGTTGTCATCTTTGACACGATAAATGTCGGTTCATGCTTTGAAAACTGCACTTTGAATGACAGAAAATTGTCTAAAAAAGATAACATCTTTCTTTTCTTATGCCGTTTGTCTGTCTGAACTAAAGAATTTCTTCCAAAGTTTAGCTTATTTTTAAACAGATATTCAGTAATGTGTTGTACGTATGTCTTTTTTGAACTTAAAACACAATTAGAGATGTGAATTGTTACGTGGCTTTAGAGAAATCTTTTTCCGATGTACGTCACTTATTCGCCCACTTTTTTATCAGTAGACTATGCCTTTTTGGATATTTCTCTCTCGTTTAATAGTCAGTACATTTTTAATTTTTATTACAACAAATGAACTTGTTTCACAATATATATAATCATCCTAATATTTACTAATATAAAGAGACAGTCCCAAGTTCATAAATCATATTTATCATTGAGAGATATTTCATTCAGCCCGTTCTTGACGTCCTTTATGTGTCGAAAAAACACATTTAACCACTTTAACATAGCTCTTGTGTTTTTGCTTTATTTTATTTTCGTGCAGGAATTCGAGCTGTTCAAATCTCATCCCGTCAGTTTTTGGCAACATTTGGCGATCGCGTTATTTTGTTATCGGAAAATCTCAAACCTCGAAACTAAAATCAATAGCGACAATTTAGCCCAAGTAATTGTTAAAGAAAGAAAACACAATGTGTTTGGGGTAGTATTATTCGGTTTATTGAATCGCTTAACTTAAATTGACAACCAGAAGAGACAGTAAAAAAGCCGAAATTTACATTTCATGGTTTCACAAACGCCAAACATTGAGTGCGCGCGTTCAAGAGGTCGTCTTAAGACGAAAAGATAAGATAAAATAAACTGGATAAAACGTAAGTCCTCAAAAGCTTTTTTAACGCTAATAAGATAGTTGACGGCGTAATTTGCAAAGGCTTCAGAACCAGAACTCGTTCAGAAACGTAAACATTCCCATCGAAGGTAAGATTGTGTTTTACAGTAGTTTCTAATTATTTTCCTCTTATAAAGTTCGGGATTTTGCTGTTGACATTTTCTCCTTTTAGCCCGTTGTTTGACTTCATGTTTTTTGGGTTTGGTCGAGTTGTTTTGGCAGACAGGTATCTCAACGGGGTTTAAAGTTATGGAGAGTTAATTCTTTCCTATCCTTTAACGAATGGTTTCCCGCAGATAATGTTGATATGTCAACGAACATGTTTTCATTTCTATTACTAACTTCCCTGAATTATTTCTTTTTATTGGAGTGTTTAATCAACAAACTATTTGAAGTAAATCTTGATTTGAGAATACTAGTATTATAGATTAGAATACCTTTTTGGCAAGGAAAGCAGAACACGATCTATTTTGTTTCACTACAGCCCATTTCGTCAAGGTAATCTGATCTTTGTTGATCAGCAGTAGAGTTCACATGTTTACCATTCTTGCGATTAGGAAATTTTTGTTCTGTCAAGTGATGTATACGAGATTACATTCTTAATTCTAAGAAAAAAGAATGAATTTCATAACTTTTCCTAAATTCGAGTTTTACATGTTTCCATGATGAAAATTAGTATTGAAAGGTACTGTAGACAAAATCATGATGGACGTATGTTTAATTATTCTACCTAAAGTAACATATATCTTGTCGTATTCCCTTATTGTTTTGAAAAGTCTGGTTTGATGTTTACAAAATCTCCTGCTGAGTCACAGCTTTTATTTATACTGACTCTTTACTGACAGCAATTTATACATCATATGAATTCTGGGGTTATTAATCAAGGGCGAAGAGTCTTCAAATTAGTTTTTGAATGTGAAATACGTGGCATTTTACCTGCGAACGAGTTGTAAGCTAACGAAGCGTTCAAAAAATAACGCACTCATCAAGCATGCCATCATTTATAGACATTGCAACTGATCGGCCTTTTTGAATTATCCACTGCTAAAGATTTTTTCCTTAAAGCCGATAAGTTTTATAACAAAAAACAGTCAAACATTCTATTTCCTACTTAACTTTTAAGTATATGTGATTAAATTTAGATCAACGATCCAAAAAAAACATAGAGCAGTTTGGTTTCGCACAGCACTGGAGTAAAAGAGTAAGAAATGTGCATAAATGCTTGGCTTTGCTATTTCAACCATTTGCTAATTCGTTTCGTTGTGTTTCTATATTCGAATACTCCGAATTGTGCCCCTTCATTCTGATTTTTTCAGTCACAAATTTAAGATAACCTCATTAGTCGAAAATAAAAAAAAACTATTTTAAGTTGCCTGTAGACTCATTGACATTGTATAGATGGACCGCTAATTGCAACTGGCAGTATAATTGGGGCGAAATATCGTGTCACTTTGTTCAATTTTTGAAAAAGGTGAAAACCCGTATTTTTGTTTAAAGTACGCTTATTTATTTAGTTTTTTCTTGTATATGTCTGATTATGTCATTCAGAAATGGTTTAATTATTTCCCTTGCATTGGATTTGTAAAGATCGGTATTTTTTATAGTTTCGAACTCAAAACATTTTCTTTGTGGGATTAATTTGTACCGCGACCGCAAGCCGACACGCTGTGGCAGTTTATTGCAGTTTCTGAAATCAGAAATCTCATCACTAATTTGCGAAGACGTATAATATTTTTTAAAACATTGGCCATCAGGCATCAATCATTCACAAACTTATTATTGAGAAACTTGCTTTCGTAGAATTTTCAGTTACTTGTCGAACCTGCGCCTGCCCGAACCAGGAACATCGTTTGATCAATGATAAATATTATAATAAGCATTTCATTTGTCAACCGAAATTTCGGCTTTGAGATCACATTTATAGTTATACTATTAATTTTATTTATCAGCTGTTCAAAACGTGTCAAGAACTCTATAGGGAATGTGGAATATCTAAATTAAAAATGTGGGGCGTAAGGAATGTTTCGTATCTCCAGTCCAGAGGAAAACAGATTATCAAGCTTCGAACAAAAAATTTAAAAAAATTAAAATCACTCAATAAAAAGCCTGTGTGTATTCGTTAGTTCTTATGGTTTAGCCTCAAGTTCATAAAAAAAACATTTTGGGAAGTTTCTGTTTGTGCAACTTAGCACAGGCACTAAATGTTTTGACTGAATTTAAAATTGAGGTTATGCGATCCATAAACAGTAAAGGAATAGAGAATAACGATTACAACTCTGGTGAGAAATTGGAATATTTAATCCGACAAACCAATTTCGTGGTTTTCTGATAGTACAAATTATGTACGTTTCAGGGGTTTTTTTATTTTAATCATTTAAAGAAAACGGATCAAAGCATATTTTGCAAATAAAAAATTTATTTTATGGTTTTCTTATAGTATAAATGATGTAACCGTTAGTTTTTTTAAATAGTCTTCCCTTTGATTTATACTTTGGACACTTTCGTATTTCCATGTAATTCCGCACCGCTTCTTCCTTTTCATTTCTCCTCCAATTTTTACCGCAGTTATTTAGAAACTTCGTTGTGTCTCTAGGGGGTTCGGGTGCATGCACATTTTGGCAAACTATACCCTCTGAAAGGTCGATT
The DNA here is from genome assembly GCA_025447995.2 of Isaurus tuberculatus. Lineage (NCBI taxonomy): Eukaryota > Metazoa > Cnidaria > Anthozoa > Zoantharia > Zoanthidae > Isaurus > Isaurus tuberculatus. The sequence goes on along the minus strand of JAOEHV020023288.1, from coordinate 10,943 downwards.
ATGCATATTGTGGGACTAGTTGTAAGTAGTTTTTGAAGGCTCACCTTTTATATTTTTGGGCGACGATGGCTGAATAGACGTTTTATATAGAAGCTAAATCTTTAACGAGTCTAGTGGCCCATCGGAGCCGGCGCTTATCTGCGGTTTCTGTAGTGTTAAGCGGATGAAAGTCATTGACTCCCCCTGAGCGGAACACTAATCCATCGCAGGTTAGCTCCTCCCGCCCTGCGTCTTGGACGGGAAAGTTCGAAAATACGGCTCGCCTAAAAATAAACGTCCTAAAAATTTGAAAAAAAAGAACTTCCTAAAAATTGGGGGATGGGGGGGGGGTGCTGCTGCTTTCACTACTACTTTCTAAAAATTAAAATTATATTAAACCAGAGCATTAGGCTCCTATCCAGAAGCCTTTATCAGTGAAATTGTGTGATTTTAGTGACCAGTCTTCAGTAAAAGAAGATAACACGGCTTCGTAGACTGGGGCAAGCTGATAGCCCTTTGTTTTAAGCGCAGAGTAGTTATATGATAGTCTGAGTCTTGTTACATGATGATGACGCTGATTGGGTAGAACGATTTAATAACAAATGTATACAGAATTTGATATTGTATCCTCTAGAAAATATTGATTATGTGAACTATATGTTGAATTCCATATGGCATGGAAAGAAACTTTTGCTTCAATCTAAACTGATTGGAATTTCAAAATTTATTACGAAAAAAAGGAAATCAAAGACAGAAATGCTTCGGTGGGCAAGGCTAACGCGTGTTATGGTAGATATGAAAGTAAATGCAAAATTAATTTCTAAAGCACTGGTATTTGTATGCTAAATGCAAGTTTTGGCGCCGGAACACTTCCATAATTTTAGGCCAGTAATGTTGACATCTTGCCGCTTTTCAAATTAATTAATGTTGCTCACTCTCTATTGTATTAAGTTAATACCAAGAAGCATTTAGTCGCTCTTAATGATGGGAATAATCGAGTATTTTTGTGTTGATTCAGGCAGTTTAATCTTGTCAAGTAAGCAAAGTTGCATTATATCGACCCTATGTTATAAACAGAGCTCGAGAAGCTGACGTTCCGAGCAATAAGAGATTAGTCAACATAAATGAGGTGTAGAAGCTGAATTTTTCATTTTGGAGATATTCCGTATTGTTATCCACTACTGCTATTCAACTTTGTTATCCGCTATTCTATGAGGTGTTTGGATGAAATGGAGTCTACAACAGTAATATAGAAGTCGATAGTATTTTTAGGTGTTCTACTTCTAAGCTAAACTAAGCTTAATCTTTTTGACAAGGCTAGTGGCCTACGGTGCTTATCTCCGGTTTCCGTAGTGTTAAGCGGATGAGAGTCCTTGACTCCCCCTGGACGGGACACTAATCCATCGCAAGTTAGCTCCCAGCCGAAGCTGGTACTCATTTACCGACCTCGTAAGGATGGAAAGCCGAGTAAGCTTTGCAAATGCTCAAATTTCGACAGAGCCGGAGATCAAACCTGGGACCACGTGGCTAGAAGGCAGAAATGGTATGGTTTCATTTGCACTTTTTTTTTGTCGCAACTTGATATTCTGTATTTTTTTTGGAAACCCCGAGTATTCGGCGCTATTTCTTACAATTTAATCCAAGTATTCTGTATTCCTTATGGTATTTCAGTCGATAGTCACCATTTAACATTGCGGTTCTACCCCCGAAAACAGAGCCACTGATTTTGTTTTACTCGCCCACGCCCGAACAATTTTGCTAGAATATAGTTTCCAACGAAATATTTATTTGCAGATGAAGATAAGCACAAGTCGGATAGCACAGACGTACTAGTCAATAATTTGCAGCCACTAATATGAGCACTAAGGCCACATTGGTAAAGGGCATTACTCCTTAAATCTACCGTAAATAAAAGTGAGTCTGATGTTAGCAGCCACTAATATGGGCACTAAGGCCACGTTGGTAGTGGGCATTATACTGCTTAAATATACCGTAAATAAAAGGGAGTCTGATGTTAGCAGCCACTAATATGGGCACTAAGGCCACGTTGGTAGTGGGCATTATACTGCTTAAATCTACCGTAAATAAAAGTGAGTCTGATGTTAGCAGCCCCTAATATGGGCACTAAGGCCACTTTGGTAAAAGACATTACCCCTAAATCTACCATGATTATTTTGCCATACTATTCCAACCACATTCCACAAGCATTACGCGTTTATTGTATCTGGTCGCTTACATTTCGCAAATGAATAAGATATGCCGCTGGGGGCTCGATGTTTTTCAGTTTGGCAATAACGACATAGCCAATACAGCAAAGTATCTCTCAGAATATGAGTAAGACGAAGGAAATAAAGCGATGAAATTTTTGTTTCAAAGAATTTATTTTTGTCATGTGTTAGGAGAGCTATATTTTATTGTACAGTTAAAGGGTAAAGTCGCAAAACGTCATCCTTAGTTACTTACACCGATGAAACAAAACATTCAACCAGCAGTGATAATAGACCCTGAGTAGAGTAGCCAATCAAAATTTAAGATTAGCAATAGTTCGCAAATTCAGTGGTTCTGAGCAATAAATACACCTAGAGGATGAAAGGACGAGTCTATAAGACTAAGGAATCTAATTGCTGTATAGTATCACACCCACAGTTGAATATAGTAAAGTTAACAAATCTTGAAAAGGCGGGTTTTTTTTTTCTTTTTTGAAGCAAAAAACACCTTTTCGCTATCATCGCAATCAGGAAACTTTTGAAGATAGACTCCTAGTAGCGTTCCAGTCAGAATGCAGGGTTAGCAATTGTCTGCTGGTTCGATGATACTAGTCGTTTACAGTATTTATTAGTTCGTTGTATCAGCAGCGAAGCCGGTAATTTTAAAAAATAAACGACAACTTTTAACTTGAAGGTTTATTTACAGACATGTTTCGGCGTTCCTATACCATCATCAATGTAAACGCATAATAAATACAAGCTAGTTTAAATAGCTTATAAGCACGTGCAAATGTCTATTAGAAACAAAAACTATAAAGATAAAGAAAGATTGATATGTGTCACTTGGTGGTTCAACTTGGGATTTAACCATTTAATGTGCATAGCTTCTTTGAGCTTGATTTGAAGTTCTGTTTGAGCCGTGTCCAGAATTTTGAAGCACTCTGTTGAGGAGTGCAGGAGTTCTTCACAGTTCCAACACTGTGTAGAAGAGATAATTCAATGTACAACAGGACTCGATCGAAACAGCTGAGCTGGTTGGAAAGTTGATGAGTAATTTCAATATTTAGAATCAGATACATTTTAAGTTTCTAAATTGTAGTTTATAGGAAAAAATGATTTTTGATCAAGGCTGAAAAGGTCAATATGTTTGTGTCCGGGCAACTAATCAAAGTGCTAAAGAGTTCGTCTTTTTCTCTTTACTTTAGACATGAATGGGAGTGAAGACTACAACCAAACTTTTTCCCGTCTTCTGAAAGTGACTAAGCAATGTGTGCATCGAGATTTTGAAGAAGTTACGAAGATTACTGTGACGTGTGCCTACAGTTTAATGCTAGTCATTGCTGTTTCAGGAAACATTTTTGTTATTAGTGTTGCCCGCCGGCGCCTCACAGTGCGAAATCCATTTAATATTTTAATCATCAACTTGGCCGCCAGCGATATTCTTTATGCCATCACAGCTTTTGCAACTCAAGTGCATTACATCTTCTTCCGTATATTATGGTTTCCCGGTGGCTTTGGCGTGTTCTTGTGCAAAATGAAAGAGTTTGCTTTCGTCGTCTCCATAGCCTCCTCCATCTTGACCCTCACCTTTATGGCGATAGAAAAGTATCTTGCCATTCTGTATGTGATGAAGACACCTTTATCTCCAAGGAATGTTTGCAGAGCGATTTTGATTATCTGGTTCATTTCGTCTGCAATCGCTTCAACCGAACTTATCAAATTAACTGTGGTTTCGCGGCCAAACCAAACTAGTGTTTCATGCTTTCCAATGTGGACTCGCAATGATGCCGAAGCTGCTACTTATTACAAGATTGAATATACAGTTAAGTTTTTTCTACTGTTTGTTTTTCCTGTCCTTGCAATGGCGGTGCTGTATGGAAGAATTATCCGGTTTCTCTGGCGACGCCGACTTCCAGGCAACACGAGCACCAAAAATGAAAGAAAAATAAGAATGCAGTCTCGCAGAGTTGTACTGATGTTGGTAATCATGACAGTGGTTTTTGCAATCGGATGGTTTCCGGTACATGTCAATCATTATTTAATCGTCTACGAACAGATTAATTTCTGCCTTCCGCCTTACCTTATGCTGCTGTTGTATTGGATCGCGCATGCAAACTGTGCCATCAACCCGTGCTTGTATTTGGTTTTTAACAAGGACTACAGAGATGAGTTCAAAAAGTTCCTCAGTTGCCATGGGAAATGCACGTATCGAAAAAGGAGTGGCACCATAGAGGGTGCGGTTGGGCTTCTTCGTTTGACTCCAGTTGCAAGTGATACGAGAAGAGAGTCATTGGCTTTCCGTACTAGGAGCACAACATTTCGTAAGCATTAAAACAGAAAATATAAAATTGAGTTGGATAAGTGTTGGGTGTGAGTTGAAAGAGAGTTTAAGGAGCATTGAAGAATTGGATACAGCTTGAAAAAGTAAAGAAGGAGAGTAAGAAAGGTTGGATGAAAGTTAAAGGAGAGTTGAAGGAGAGTTGAAGGAGACTTGCATGATAGTTAAAGTTCTGAGTGGAGGAAAGTTAAAGAAAGTTAAGAGATGATATTTGGACGATTGAGCAAGTTTGACCGTTCCAAAGGAGTTGACGAGATCTCCTCGTACGGTCAAACAAGTCAGAGCTTTTTCTTCGATAATACTCGCGGTGAAATTGGAAGATGTTTAAAATTTTTGAGCGTGCATATATGTAGTTGATAAAAGCGATTAAATGTTGGCAGTCATAGGAGAGGGAAATTTTAGATCACTACTCGCCAACTGTCGTGGTCGCTTACTCGGGCTAAAGAATCAGCAGGAGTCTTTGTCCTTAAGCCTAGTTTCCATATGATCGCTCACGATCGCTGGATCGTTGAAAATGTTGCCAGCGATCGTCAGCGGTTATATGGAAAAACTTTTAGCTATCGAGCGATCGTCAGCGATTGTAAACGATCGCGATCGCTGAGATAGAAAAAGTTTTAACTAAATGATCCTGGGCAATCGTCATCGACCGTCAGCGATTATATGGAAACACATTTCAGCGATCGTAATCTATCCCGCTTCGCGACCACGCGTGCGTCATATAGATTACAACTGACCATAATACCCGTTGGCTCATAAAAGAGCCGTAAACTGTGCTGAAGGTCACTGGAGCGTTAACTTTCGCGATTTAATGGAAACACGTGTAAGAAATTGACAGCGATCGTGAGCGATCCTACGCATCAGTGATACCAGCGATCCGGCGATCGTGAGCGATCAAATGGAAACTAGGCTTTAGGAAAAATTCCTTTTATGTTTGAACAGTCAAAAACTATGCTGTTAAGATGAGGTTATATCATCCATAGCAATTGCGCGTTCAGACATTTTTCATTTTAGGTGCTCCTGTACACACAACCTAGTTTCTATTAGCTACCAACTTTTTGTCTATTATAGCCGTAAAGGGAAAAAAAACGTGTTTTTATAAAAACAGGTGTGCATGAAAAATACTCAGATTTTTAAAAACTTTCCAATCATACCAGAGGCTAAGGAAAAGCGAAGAAACTTTCTTTTAAATAGTACACTAAGTCTGTCAATTGTTCATTTTCTTGCCGAGTACTCATAATCGAAACACCTTTTTGGTCCTCACACTTTAGAATTAGCCGTTACACGTTTCAGATGGGAAACTTGAAATCTGTTAATAAAACTAAGAGACGTTTTATGGGCATGAAGATAGGAATTTTATCTTCAACACATGTTATGCTTTAAATAAAATGTATATAAAACTAGAAGTTGCAAGATGGCAAGTGTAGTGCTGCCGAGTGTTGTAATTGTTTGTAGCTGCTTTGTTTAGCGATATTGCTAAAAAAAATTATTTCACATTGCAAAAACCAAAACACGTTATTTCCAAGAAAGTCTAGAGCCAAGCTAGAGCCGTGTTCCCCTCGTGCAAGGGGAACCCGAAGAGCGAACTGACCCAGGAAACGAATCTGTATGCTACAAAGGGATTTTTTCAGAGAAATCAATACAAAATCTATGAATTTTGATAAACAATATTATTTTTTGTTTTATGTTAGGTGAAATCTAATCCACGAAGCCCATACTTGATCCTTGGATTTGCAAGTTCAGGTGCAATCCATCTGAAAAAGGACAGTAACTTGGGAAATATTGCAATGTTGAAATGTTCGGAGTAAATCTTCAGAATTTCGTTCCTTAAAGTTTGTATTAAACTTTTCTTTGTCCTTTATCTTTTGGGAATCTATAGTAGTGAAGTTCTGGAGCATTTCTGAAACTGTTTAAACAGCCAGGAACGCAGTTATTGAACTTGTGAGGCATTTTTTAAACGAGAATGTAACCAGACTCGAATCACGAAGGACGCCATATTGAATTTTGTCCTTCCAAACAATTTATGCTTGCTTTGCGGTCAAAACTCGGACCCAGTTCTCCGCTCGATATGGAACGGGGAATTTGGGATCGGGACAGACAGACAGACAAGCCAAGAACGACCAATAAACTATAACTAGAAGTTTTCAATGGCAAGTGTAGTGCTGCCGAATGTTGACATTGTATGTAGCTGCATTGTTTACTGATATTGCTTAGCTGATATTTTGGAGTGGGTTTGGTTTGTTTCTTTCACAGAGAACGAAATATCGAGTTGAAAATGAAATGATCAAGAATAGATTTTCAACAACAAATTTATTAAAGCGCGGGTTCCTCTCGTGCAAGGGGAACCCGAACAGCGAACTGACCCTGGAAACGAGAAAGTAAATTTAGGATCGGGACAGACAGACAGACAAACTTAGCTCAACTCTGCCTCCACTAACAAATGTAAGGAAACACGATTAGTGTTGCTGACTCGCTAATGCTCGTCAGCAATAATTCCAACGAATTTAGTTTTTTTTTTCGTTCAGCTGTTTTCAAAAATGAAGGGAAGTCTTAAGCTGATATCCTAACCGCATGAGATAGACCAAATTTGCGAGAAAACCCTGAGAAGTTGAACGTAAACGGGATTGAGTCGACTAACTTCGCTCAACTCTGCCTCCAGTAACAAATGTAAGGAAACACAAATAGTGTTGCTTTGCACTCGCTAATGCTTGTCAGCAAAAATTGATGAAAAATAGGGCCTCATTATATAGTCTCGGGTACATTCCTACACTGGAGACAACTTTGCAGTACGTTTATATGACAAAAATATTTAAATCCTTTTAACCGGATCAGACACTTCGCGCCAAATTTAAAGGTTAATTTTGTCAAAATACCGTCATGATTTTTTTCCTTTTTTTCATCATGTTCCGCTCTATTTGTTGCAAATTCTTTTCATTTCAATTTTTCAATTTTTTCCATTTCAGCTTGTTGGCCATAACATATTTCGCAGCAATTGTTTTGATCAGTATTTGCTTCAATGATTTTAATTCTTTCGACAAACCTGCGTTGAGCTTGCAAGGAGTTTTGTGAACCTTTTCTTGAGCAACCATCATTCGAATGACTTAGTTTGATTTCTTACCTCACCACGTTACCACGTTAATTATTGCCTTGGACTTCGTTGTCTTCATCGATAATATTCAAAAGCTTTCCTAGGTGCCTAAACAGCCATGTTTCTGACGGTAACGATTCTATCAAATCAGCAACATTATTATCGCCGCCATCTTTGTTTACATTTTATGTAACAGGGGGACTAGGCACCAGAGACTGATTGCGTGATTTATTTTGAACTATCATCAACTATCATGGCTCGTTTGAACGCATGCATGATAGTCAATGATAGTTGATAATAGTTTTCAGCCCCAAACTATCATGAACTATCATTTTGCTGAGCCTCATTGTTCTTAATTTTTGGACGATTTCAGCCTCAATTTGTTCTTAATTTGTTCTTATTTCTGTGAGCGGTTTTTATTGAAGAAAAAACAAAAAAAAACAATGTATTGGAAAATAGTGAAACGCCTTGCGCCACACATGTATTGCATGCCTGAATTTAGATGCTGTATCGCTAAGTTTTAGTCAATTTTCTACCACAAAAACTTTCCTAGTTATCAAGCGTCAGGCTGAGATTGTTCTTAAATTGTTCTTAAATTTTGGCAAATTTGAGCCTCGTTGTTCTTATAAAAAAAAAGCGTGTAGTTTGTGTCGTTAGTTAAGCTCAAAAAAGTTGTTACGATTAAAGTGCAACTATTTTTTTCAAGCTCTTAGTATGGTAATTGAAACCCGATTTTGTTTACTTAATTTTTATGCAAACCTTGTGAAGGGCAATGAACAATTAAAAGCAAATCGCACCATACTACTGCCGGAGTGTCTTTGCCGGACTACCGGGTAAAGATGTTCGGTAAAGTAAACCATTGTTAACGTGCTGTTTATAAAGCCAACCAAAGCATGCGTCTTCCATTTTTTCTTCCACACCTTCAACACAGCTACATTTAAAATATAAACTTGAAGCCAGACAGAGAACGAATTGAAAACCAGATCAATAGCTAGACCAGTTGCGACCCGCTTCAGAAACTCAAACATAAAAGAATAATCGCTAAATGAATGAGTAGTATCGTTGTACATAAACTTATATAGCTGAAAATATCCAACTGCTATTATTAGAGCGGTGGACTCGCCCAACATTATCTGAATACTCAGATCCGCAACCAGACGCTGACTTCTTGGCGTGCGAAACTTCCCAGGCCTGCAAGGCGTAGAATGACAACCACACAGGCGCACACATCGAAACAGGTATTCCCAGGCGTGATCGCGCATGGTTATAGTCTGTCGTTCAATCAGGTCGATTAGGGCATGGCCTACGCCCAAAAGGATAAACAGCTCGAAGCTTGTTAATTCAGCTTGCATCACGCGAAATACAACTGCTGTAGCGCTGTACAGACAAGAAACGAGAACGTGAGAGGCTCCCGGATGCATGATGCCGCTGGTTTTTTGTGCCGATATTCTGCTAATCACTTTCGGTAAGGAAATCAATAATGGAGCAACACCAGCAATTATAACCTAAAAATAAAATAAAAGTTGGAAATTTTAAATTCCAAAACAGTTAAGTAGTTTGAGGCAGGCTCAATTAATCTTGCATTTGCAAACTGTTAAATATGATTATCGACTTTGAGAAATGTATAACATACGGAGTTTTTTTCAGCCGGACAACAAACCAACTACACCAATGGTTCGCTTACTGTTAGATTTCAATCTTAAAAGCGGCATGTGCTAAATCCCAGACGATAGACAATATGGCTATTTTAAGGCCGAAAAAATTAAAAAAAAAAAGAAATTGGCTTTTGTGATGCTACGTCACATACACGCGGGGACGCGACTTGTGACAAATTTGTTTTTTTTTTTGCTTGTTCACGTGATATGTCATGTGAATTTTTTCTAAGAATTTCAAATATTCAAGAGTATTTATTAAATATTAGATTAATTATTAAATATTAGATTTCTTATTTTCAGCTCTTCAAGGTTTGGAATAATCTTCCTTTTTTCTTAAAAAGTAAACAAAAGTAAATTCAACTTTTGAATTCTAATAAATTTTTTTCAAAAATAAAAGTCTCCTTCCGAAAGCTTAAATATGTCTCTGTAGAACGTCAATCCGGTGGCAATCCGCTGACTTTTCTTTATCTTTTGTTTTTAATTTTCTGTCACATGACATGTCACATGATTACTAGAACAAGTTTAAATGCAAAAGAGAGTGAGGATATTTAAATCTGGTGAGAACATGTTTCACAAATGTAGCCGTGAATAAGGGCAGTCGTTCAAATTTCCCACTTATTGTTGATTCTAAAGCCTGCAGCACACGAGAGCTATCCCCTGAGCAAAAAGTTATTCGTGCCCGTTTGCTCAGCACTTAGCTCGCCGTGTGCGCGTAAATTTCACTGAGTTTTTGGCCTCGTGCAACCTTGAGTTGAAAATCAAACATGTTTGATATTTTTTGACTCGCGAGGCGAAAATCTCACCGTGTGCGCTGAACTTGAGCTCGATGCTCAGCAAACACAGTAAAATTAGCCAATTGCAGCGATTCATTTGTCACATGACTTAGATGGCGGCATCCAGCGAAGTACTGTAGTTGGCGAATATATTTTGAAGGACAAAATTATTGATCTAATATGGGCTAATTTTACTGTGTTTGCTGAGCAGCGAGCCCAAATTCAGCGCACACGGTGAGATTTTAGCCTCACGAGTCAAAAAATAATAAATTTCGTTTATCGTTATTTTTAAATTTTTTGACAAGCTTGAAATATCTTATCCATCATTTTCACACAATCCCAAGAGACACAATTGACAATAGAAAGGGCGGCCATGTTAGTGTCCCGAACAAAAGAATCAAAATTCTTTTGTCGAGGGTACTCCAACATGGCCGCTATGACGTCACGTGAAAACCAAGAATTTCGCTTTCCCAAAATATATTACTCATGTTTATGTAAAGATATCCTTATAACCTGATGATGATCGGTGTGGCCGATTGAAATTTGTTATCGTTGTTTGTCAACTTTTCTTATATTTACTTTATAACAAAATTCAAAGCCTCGTGAAACATATCAATCTTACTTTCGCCAGCCATTTTCGCTCCAAACGTTCTCTAAACTTTGCGGCTACGCAGTTAACCGGAAGTCCGCGATTGGCGGACCCGAAAGAGCTCTCGATTCGTGGCTCTGGGAACGAGATCGGTGTTTTTCTACGCCCCAAATTTACTTTTGATTCTGATGTCGTACACGCTTTTTTTTTTATAAGAACCAGTAAATTTTGCTGAGCCTTATTGTTCTTAATTTTTTAGCGATTTCAGCCTCAATTTGTTCTTAATTTGTTCTTATTTCTGTGAGCGGGTTAAAATG
>JAOEHV020023203.1:0-18215 GCA_025447995.2 Isaurus tuberculatus | reverse complement strand
TATCCTATGGGCTAGTTCAAACCTGTAGCCAACTAGCCCAGTGGGCTAGTGGCAAAAAAAAGTTAAGGCAAGGCCTGTAAGGGATCATTTTTACCAATTGAAGAGAACAGCCTGAGTACTGAGAAAAAACTATTTAAGGATCAGTTGATATTTGGGTCTTGAAAGAAATAAGCTTTTTATTTCTAAAGTTAGTTTTGTACATAAAATGTTAGTAAGACTTTCTCAAATTATAATGATACCAATTACTCAAATCCTATAAAGTCTTAGATGGCATTAATTTTGTGTCTTGATTTTAGTAATTTTTGTAGAACTGTTTTATCGAAGACAAGATATGACAATTAAAAGCCTTGTATGAGTTTTTTTTAAAAAATGTAAAAAAGAAATTATCATTGTTGTTAGTATGTTGCTGAGATAGATATTTCACAAGGACTGTTTGTATTTAATGTCTGAAATTATTTTATTCCAGTTGCTACATCCAGTGGTTGGACGATAGACTCTAGTACAGGGATGCTATCACCTAAAAAGACAGGTTAGATCACAAACTTCCTACACTACACAGCATTGAAAATATAGAGGATATTGCATGCCCACACATTGATATGAATTTTATCTTCAAGTGTTCAAGTCGAGATCTCACAAGTGAGAGTGCACAAGTGAGATATGGACTTGAACACTAGAAGATTAAATCCGTATCCACAAGCAGTTATGTAATATTCTGTTTATTATACAGACACCAATGAAATATCAGGACAACAATTTTTGTTTTAATTTTTTAATTTTTTTTTTGAAAAAATGAAAAAGGTAACTTCGCGTGATGCTATAATGGTAATTTCCTATTGGCTCACATTCTGAAAGATAAAAAAGGTATCTTCACTGGATACCAAATTTTCGTCACTGGAGAAATCCTGGTATTTCATCGGTGTCTATATAATATAAAGGTTTTATTTTAATTTGACCTTTAAGAATAGTATGCTTCTTGTATTACTTACCAGAAAATGGGGATTAGCATCCTGCTCTTGTAACACACCATGTTACAGACCTGATTTTTCTATTATCTGAATAACTGAGCAGAACAAAAACCTGATCTGAAATATTTGCACAAGAAGCTACATGTAAGTTTCCGTAAAATTTTCCAAGGCATTGACACAATAATTAACTAAAATTTAAATTTTTTTTCAAAAAAATTTTTTTTTCTCTCATTGTATTTTTTACTTTAACCTCGTGACTTGAGATTTTGAATTTTGAATATGAATTTTTTTAAAAAATGATTTATTCCAATCATGCTTGTTGAATAATAATGTGATAATACTAAGCTTGGCACTTCACACTTTGCAGGCCTGTAAGTGAAAAAATCAATAAACGTGCGTACGATCATTTGCTCGCCTTGGCTGACCGAGGCGGGCGATGGTGTGTGGTGACTTGAGTGATTGAGTGGCTGGTCAACGGACAATGTCCGTTCAGAATGGCGACTTGACCTAACAAAACCTTACATCCCCGGTCATCTTGACTGTTCAACTGGAGTATCAGAATCATTATTTTTGTGTTGTTTCTAATACACTGTCAAATCATTATATGAATGTATACTCTTTTTAATGGAGGCCGTTTCCCTTTCTATCAAAACTGATGCTTTGTAACCTAATAGTTAAACTCAACAATACCGCTTTTACTTAACAAAAGCACATTAATCAGTTTTGGGACCTTTCGCACCAATTTTTTGTCAATTTTGTATATCTCGGTACCCGGTACCTTGAGAATGGCATCAGAATGACACTGAAACATTGGTTCGTAACACTAATATCTCTATGTAATTGCATATCAAAATAGCTATTTCTTGTAACTGATATTTTTTATTTCATTTTGTGTCAAAAGAAACACCATTTTTGTCAATATTTTGACCGGTCAGAAATGAGGCATGTCCAAACTAAATTTTAGTTAGCCGGACAAGATGACTGGCCAACCTATGAAAATTATTTTGGGCCGTTAGAAAAGTCATAAAAATGTGTTAATTGAATAACTAACTTATACACTGTGAGGTTTCTGAAAAACACTAAGATATAAATATTTATACAATATTTGTTTGTTTTTTTGTTATTTTACAGAAACTACAAGAAAAGATATTTCTATTACAAGTGAACAAGAGCTAGCACTTTTGACAGACTATGTGTCATTTTTGGAGAACTAGTTAACAACCTCATTTTCAGCTTTACATCAGCTGTAATAACTTGTAGATAATGTTGTTGATAATTGTAGTTACTGGTATTTACTGGTCACCAATAAATACCAGCAGCCATATTAGTATACTGACTGAACATTCTATTCAGTATGAATAGTTATTATTTTTATTATTATTTATAGTTTTCCATAAAGCTTTGTTTTTAATTTTGAAGGTATATCATTGATCATATCCCTTCAAAATAATGCAGACCAACTGATGAAAGGCCAAACTTCCTTTCTACCCCTGACCTTAATTATACATGCAGCTTAAAAAAGGAAAAAACAAAAACATTTTAATGGATTATACAATAACTGTCAGAACAAGTAGTTTTCATAACAGGCCAGTGTTACATGTTGGCATGGTTGGCACGGTGTGTAAGATCTATATGCCTTTTGACTTTAAGGTCCTAAGTTTGATCCCTGGTTCTGCCAAAACGTAAACATTTGTGTGACCTTCTTTTCTGCAAAAGCTGACTCAGCTTTTCATCCTTACAAGGTAAGGGACCAGTAAATGGGTACCAGCTTGGAGTTGAGGACTCTCATTCACTTAACACTACAGAAACCAGAGTTAAGCTGGGCTTCCTTGGCCACTGGGCTAAGAGAAGGATTTAGCTAGCTTTACTTAAAACCCATTTCCCATCTTCCAATTAAGTATCCCAACTGGTAGGAGGCAAACCAGTCAGCTTTTTACAAAGGGTAGTGAATTTGTTCCTTGGATCACTGAGGAGGAATCCATACATTGGTCAGAGTTGGAGATTTGAACCCAGGAAAAGAAGAACAACAACAACAACAATCACTTTATTTTGCCATTGTACTTATTTAGTTGTATTTACATTACTATCATATTGCAATAATAATTTGTACAAATAAATAGCCTGGAATTGATATAATCCTAAGATTTTTGAGCCAGTACTCCAGTTATTTTAAGTTTCTAAGGAAATAGAGGTATTATAAAGAATCTGATAACGAGATAAGTAATAGATAAGGAAAGATATACAATGTAATAGTATTCAGTATTAGATGGATGTTGTTTAGACAGTAAATAAAGTTTCAATTGTTTTGAGAATTGAAAGACATTAAGTTCTTTTAATTTTTTGGGAATGTTTTATCCCAGGCAACGGATGCAGCATATTGAACGGTTTGTTTGCCCGTGTTGGTTTGGACCTTTTTTACATAAAGATTTTGTCTAGAAGAATATCTTGTACTGTAACTGTGAATGCTGCTAGCATAACGAAAATAGGTCGAGAACAAGCTGGGCAAAAGGCCTTTGTGCCAAAGATGCGTAAACTTTAAAATTTGAAATTGATAAACATTATTTACTGTGAGAATGTCTAATAGATTTAGCAAAGGAAGTGCACTTTCTGTGTGCTCACCATAAGCTGTGGCAAAAAAAATAAGTCTGGCAGAATGATTCTGTTTAATTTATATCTTATCTAGGTGAGATTTATATGCACTTCCCCATGCTAATATAGCATATTATATATACGGGTAGATCAAATTATAGTACAATTGTTTCATTTGTGGAAGTGTGAGGTAATGTCTCAGCTTCGACAAAATCTATTGTTACGCGAAATTCGTGTACAGAGATATGAAATATGGTATTTAAAAGACACCATTTCATCAAGCAAAACACCAAGGTATTTTATTTTTGCATATTTCGCACCTTCCGAGCTTTCTATTGTAATATTTACCAAAAAAAATCCAAAAGAATCAAAAAATGTCTTAGGAGACTGGAAACAAGTTAGTTGCCACAGCAACCAATTAACAGTTTTTTTGAAGGACAGCATAAGTTTAATAAGCTTCCAAAGTTTCATTGTGATTGATTCAAAACTGGCTACGCTGTAGCTTTTTGAAATGCATGGTGGATCAGATGTTGAGAATATGACATCATCATAAGTTTAATTTGCATATAACTAGATGCCACCTATGGCATTAACTCGGCCTTCTTTAGATGAGCGTTGCTAAGTTTTTTTCTACAGTTTGATAGAGTTCAGTACTTCGCAAGCATTTTGCCTAGTTTTTCAATGTTCCATATATAAAATTTGAGCTAAAACAGTAATGCTATAGATTATATACACAAATGAACGAAATATTTCTTTACAAATATGGAATACAATAAAATTAAGCAGTGAAAGAATCAGAACATTGAATAAGATAGTTAAGCTGATATATTTACTATTCAAACTGGTTTGTTGATTTTCTTTGTCTTCATCCAATATGTCGATCTGCTGCAGATGCATGTTGTTCAAAGGTTTGAAGTTATACTCATGAAGATTCTTGGTTTGTTCGATATGTGACATGTTCACATCACCATAACAGTTTGTTGATAATTCATAAGTCATAGTTTTGTCAGTGGTGTCGTAATTTTGACCCATAAATGGCTCATTTGCTATCTTGTGAGAACTAGTAAGAGCTTTGCTAGTTTGGCTACATTTCAAGCTTAAGTCTTTGTGGACCGACCCATTCCAAAAACGCTCCATGATACCTTCACTATTCTAGAACCCAGTTTTCGAAGGCTGGGCTAGGAACGCCTGGGGCCATGACCCCCATTTTGGCGACCAAAAAAAGAAAAAAACAACAGAGGGCATTTTAAGACTCGGGCTTTCCTACAGAAGCCTGAGTAATAAAAAATCTAATTAACTCTGAAGTGAAGAAAACTTTTGAAAAGTGGAAAACACCATTCTTGTTCTTTCGAAATGTGCTTTAATATAATATCTTAATAGGACAAAAATCAAAGACATAGAGATTTGGTCATAGTGGCACTTTAAAAAAAAACAGAAAAGGTTAATGTACTTACCGGCATACCCTTCAATCCTTTTCCACCACTATCTCCTGCTGGACCACGGTTACCCTACAGTTGTATGTGATTACTAATAATCAATTTTTTCAAAATTACCTAAAATTACCTAAGATTTCTAGTAGATTTGACAAAAGTGACCAACAAAACATGTCAACATGTTCATCTATAATGAGATATCTAAACTTGGTTCATGTTCTGTTCATTTCATAAACAACAACACTGTTAAAACTCCAAAAGAAAATGATTCAAGAAAAAAGTTTTTTTTAAAAAAACACTGCATTCTCTATCTGACCAGTCTTAACTAGCAAATCCTTTTCATCATAATTATATGAAGTATATAACATCTACTGCAACCCTCAAAGTTGTGACCACATTAGGCGCCATATGGCGACTAAAATTTTCGTACTGGCAACTTGATTCAAAAAATAGTCGCCAAGTCGGCGACCATAAAAAATTGATACTTGAAGAAACGAAAATAATAATCTATTGCCTGAATTGTACTGAAATGATAAGGTCCTCTTTGCCGATATCCCAGACAGAATAGATGAGAAAATGTCATCGATATTCATTAAAACAAACGCTTAATTTAACCAATTTTATTAATAATTAAGTTTAAAAATATTAAAATTTATTAAAAATAAATACAATTTGGCGCCTAAAAAAATCCTTAACCTAAAGAGTTGGTAGCCAATTGGCCACTAACGAAAAAATTTAACTTTGAGGGTTGTACTGTACCCCCTTGGAATCTGTTATTTCATCTTTCTACATTTCCACTTTGAATGACATATTATATATTATTTTATATAAATCACTCACTAAGTTTATGTGACAACCAAAGTAATGCTCACTCCCTACTATTCAGCCTAAAATTGCCTTTTTGGCTTCAACAAAGGAGTTATGAATTGGCCATTATTTTATGACCAGTGGTTGACAATAGACTGTAAGCTGACACTTCCTTAGTTTTTTTACAGGGTCACAAATGTACTATATAAAAAGTTACTTGTAAATCCATTTCAATGTTAAAATTATAGATCTTTTTTAAGTCAATGGGAAATTTAACTAATATGGATGCAGCTAGAGTAACAAAATTCAATTCACCTTTTCTCCACGAGCTCCAGGTTTTCCAGGATTTCCTGTTGGACCCTAACAGAACATCACCAAAATCAAATATTTATATAAAATTTTAAATACTTAACAAAACCACTATCTTTTAAATTAATCAAGAAAAGTGTGACTATCAGCCTTTTAAACAATATGATATACAGAAATTACAATAACCAACAAATCATTCAGTTTTGCAAGTGTACTAAAGTGCATTACAAAACCAAGTGGCCTTTTTAATAACACTAATAAGTATGTTATGAATACCTGTTTAATCATTATAGTACACTGAATAAAATTATTCAATTCTGATTGGTCAAGAGCAACAGAATTGCCTAAATGCTCTTGCAATTTTGAAAACTTTCAGAATCACTTGTACCTATTAATCACAAATTGTACTTGAGGTCATGTGATTTTCTATACAATTCTAACCCTTTGACTACTGAACAGCCATGTGCACAATCTCCTGTTGTTCCTGGAGTAAAATGGGAGCTTTGAGTGTGTTTTTGACCCAAAATCAAAACATATATATGCATGTAGTAGAATTCAAAGTTGTTTCACGCAGAAAAAATACAAAATTTGAATACTAATCTATTAATTTTGTATTTTTCTAGGTTAGATACAATTTGTCATAAAAATTAAATAAATATATAAAACAATTTCACGTTCTTCTGCCATTTTCTGGAAGCCACAAACAAAAACCAAACAATAAATATGAGTAAAATACTTTAAAACTAACAACTAAAATTTAAAAAATTATGATTACAAACTACCCATGCCATCCTCACTCAATTTTATTCTTCTGAAAATAAGAAAACATGTCAAATACTCTACCAATCCTGCCATTATGATTTCAAAACCATTTGCTGATGTTGCAGCAATCAAAACATTATTTCGTTTTTTTCTTTGTTGTGCAAAACTATATTTGTCGAAAACATAAAACTAAAACCTATCAGTGGTGGGAAGTTGGTGCTAACATCCTCATAACATCCTGGTGTTGGTACTAACAGGGTTGTATGAAGCATAACATAATATGTAGTTGTAATAGTGGTTGCTTCTATCCTGCCATCCTCCCTTGCTTGCTTGCCCACCTTCTTGCACTTAACTAATGAAGCCTCTCTGCAACTAACTGTCGTGTAGAGCCTTCATGAGGCCCCACTGTTATCACTGATCTGCAAGGTGGGGGGAGCACATACAGGTCTCTCATACAGGCCCTTTGGCATGTGGATATGCCCTGGTGGTCACCAGTTACAAACGAATGTCCATGCCATTTAAGAAAATTGCAACTGATCCAATCTAAGTGCGTTGTTTCAAGCTTGTTCTTGGGAAAATTTTAAGAGAACCTTTTAAAATCTGTTTTATTTTATTTTGGGGATGAAAAGAGCAGAGCAGTGCACAAGTAAGGGCAGATTGGCGCAGCACTGCAGTACTGCCCTTTGGAGAGATCTCCAAGTTCATTCCCATAAGTGTTGACAATTGAAAGGCTTGCTTGCTTCTTTTCTTCCAAACAAAATCTTCTTTTTTTCTTTAATCTTTCTCAATAAAGGAAAATTTTAAACACAATTTGAACCAATTTGGGTAATAATCTTGACACTTTCAAACAATGTAGTCATTCAAACTCGTTTTTTTTCGCTGCCTTATTCCTATTCAGATTCACTTTCAGTTCAAGTTAAATACCCTTATCCACTTGCAGAAAACTATTATAAGTTAAGTTTCTTTGATCATCATTGAAATCTAGCTGTTTTCTTTGGTATTTCATCTTAAAATTCCAATATATTCTTCAAAAGAAAGCACACCACATGCCATTAACATGTCCATTTTCGATTCACATGCAAAATCAAAATTCAGATCTCATTATCTCCCTCATGTAATCGAAATCATATGCTCAGTTGGCGTATTTTGATTGGCTATTTATTGTTCTAAAACGTAAAAACAATAAAAGCAATTCTGAACTATAGGGGGGAGGCGAGAGGGAAAAAGTTGTGGCTGGCTCTGGCTGACCAGCTTTGGCCGATTCAGGAAAAACAGGACATTGCAGCCAGTTCAGGAGCCAAAGGGTTAAATAAATATTACTGTAATTGGTCAGATTTGGCATCCTATGTACTTGTACTAGTGATCCAGGTATATGTGGTTCAGCATCTGAGAACTCTATCAGATAATCTATTACAAATATTTGAAACAAAATTTTGAGAATATCCCTCTTAAAAAAGAATAATTACAGTTAATTAAAGTACAAAAAAAGGTTATTTACATCTGGGCCACGGGCTCCTCTTATTCCGCGCTGTCCAGTTGCACCTTGTGAACCCTTGAAAGAAACAAAAAAGTTAAGCCTTGTTACATTCAACTGCACAAAACCAGTGAAAAGTTTGTTTAAAGCATAAACCCAAAACATATAAGCCTAACTATAAAACACTGTAAAAAATGTGATACAACTACAGATCATAATACTGTTGTCAATGTTTAATTCTAAATCATCTTGGAGTTGTTTAAGCATAAAAATAATAGACTTTTTTTTTTACTTGTTGTAATATAATTGAAATCTGAGAAAATAATAAAATATTAATTATCAATATTACTATAACTTCATTTCCTTCAGATGCCACATACCGCATTTCCTTTCTCACCAGCATCTCCTTGTTTTCCTGCTTCACCAGGTTTACCCGGTGCCCCCTTATAACCCTTCATGCCAGAACTTCCAACGGATCCTCCAGGTCCTTGTTGGCCTGGATCGCCTGCAATACCAGGTTGTCCCTTGCTTCCATCCTGTCCTGGTACACCAGGTGCACCAGGTAGGCCAGCAGGACCCTGCCAAAGAAATAAAAAGTTTAAACACCGTCTATCATTATATGACCATGAGCATGATCCTGAGGTACACTAGTGTAACATAAACAAAAAAAATCAAGATTACCCAAAGTAGCCCTTTCCTTGTGAAAAAGCCTTATTTTATGCATCTTTCACAATGTAGCATCATACATAAACAAGAAACATCAGAAATGTCTTTATTTGGGTGTTTAAGTAATTACCCATCATGCAATGAGGGTGTGGTCATTTCTCAAAATTTGAGTATACACTTGTCTGATTGTTAAGAATAGATAAATAAGTCAAATATATCAAAAGAATGCCATTATCTCCTCATGTTGCTGTGGTAATAGCTGATAAATAATATTTTTCCTTCTTTTTTTCTGCTTCAAATCACCACAAATTGCCCTTATGGTCTTTGCATACATAACAGCGCTTTTGTTGTCCAACTTGTAAGTCATGTCAATAAGGTTATCTGGCAGGAAAAAGTTTCCTTTGAGAACTAAAGAGCCCTTTTGATAAGCTGAGTTGTAATCATCAACAACTGGTTCATTTAGTGTCACTGTACCATCGCTAGAAACTTTGAACAAGTAATAATCGTATGTATCGTCGTCAGCTGCTGCAGTGGCAACAACACTGCTGGCTTTGACGATATCAGTCATTCCATTAACTGACATGTCAACTTGGCTGGATTCCTGATTTTGCCTTGTAACAGCAACTTCCCCTTCCCTAGCCAAGACAACTTCTTCCCATTCATCTGCGTATTCCTTGTTTTCGCAGTTGTCTCCGTTGATGCATCCAATGCACAGGCAACTTCTCTCTCTGGTAAAAATTTTACATTGGGAAGAAGTTGTCTTGACTGAGTGCAACTTTCATACATTCCTTTTAGTTCCTTAAATGTGCGATCAGGTCGACGAACCACTGATCCTTCACCTCTGACTGGAATATAAAAGTAGAATCTCTTACTCAGTGAGGCATTTGATGTTGTTGGGAGAGAAAACTTTTCATTCAGGAAGTCGTATAGATCTTTGGCTGATTTTATTGTTGCTTCTTCATGGATGACAGCTAATGTTGCTCGTTGTTTAATATTTGCGCCTGCTGCATCCTGCTCACCCTTGGCATGGGATGTTTCAAAAAAGTGGTGATCAATTTGACATCCAAAATCTGCAAGGCAACAAGATAAATCGCCAAAGGTGTGCTTGGATTTGTATTGTCCCACACCACCATCAGTAAATTCATGGACCTTCTCTACATTAACAGCCTGTTCATTCCTAAGATAGTGCAAGATTAACTCCTGAGTGTGATGGACGAAATGGTAATCTTGGGAGTGATCTTCAGATAAGGCAAAGAAATGTTCCTTTACTATAACAGGTTTCTCTTCTGTGCTTTCTTGATCATCGGCATCTTTGATGGCATGGTGGTAGACAACGGAAACATGTACAGTCACTTTCAAAGGGTCAAAGTATTCGGACTGGGTTTCTTTTTGGGAGCAACAAGTGTAGTTTTCAGAAAAGTCGCGGACACATATTATGTGATTAAGGGGAAGGTTTTTAACGAGACAATCAAACTGCTCTCTTTGCCACTTTGCCATAAATGAGTGATAGGGATAGTCCTTTAAGAGGCATATGAAGTAGTCAAACATTTCCTTGACAGACGTTTCTTTTGACACCAATGAAATTTTCTTTTTCTCCTCGCCATTCTTATCTTCGTACGTTATGTACTCGTACCTTTTCCACTTAACCAGTGTCTCTGTTGACAATTCTTCTTCTGTTCTCCTGAACTTATCCACTCCCTAGTTGGGGCACTCTCTGGTCAGGCATTTAAGTGCATGGTATCTTTTGTCATCCTCTCGCTCACAAAGGGTGCTGTCTACGGCCTGAGTCAAAAACTCAAAGGTACATACCTCACCATCCTGTGCTTGCTTTCGAAATTTCATGCAGCTGTCAAAGAGAAGCCTGCACTCAACATGTTTTCAGCACAGACAAGATTGCCTGTCCCTTTCTCTAGCTCCACTTACAAAGAATGGTTTAAGCTGCTCAAATCTTCGCTGTTTCAATTTAATTTGTGGGTGGAGTTGCTGAAATTCAAGGTAGCACTCTCTTTGCGTTTTTTTGAGGATGTGCTTAGCATGCTCCACATATTTGCTTTTGCCAGTTCTTTGCCACACTTTGTCTTTGGATGCCCCTGTAGGCCTGCTTGCCTGGTTTGTCCAATAGTCATAAATGAGTCTTTTTTCCTCTTCTTTGACTGCATCGGACCTGACATTTCTTCTGGTGACAAGCCAGCATGCCTCATCACCCCTCAGAACTTTTTCGCGGTGTTTTATAGCCTTTGAGACCTGTTGCCGCTTTATACCCATTAATTTCGCGACTCAATTTTGTAGGCGATTTTTTTTACTTATGAGCCAAAAGCCAAAGATCGAGCTACAGAGTATGCTGCTCTTTCATCATTGGTTTTGGCTTTCTTCACTCTAGATAGGCCTTCTGACATGTCCTCCAGCAAACTTTGCATGGCCTTTGCATTTTTCTGTTCTTCGCTAGTCCGCAGTACATTGCGTCCCTCCAATATTTTTTTCGTTCTTGGGCTTTTCACCAAATTTTCTAACATTTCTGCCTTCTTTGCTGGACTTTTAGGAAGGGAAGGAGAAATCTTATCTGTTGCTTGTTTTTTGGCCATTCTAGACAAGAAGGCTGGAGTATGAGTCTGAACTTCCACTTCCGGTTGTCATTCCTCTGCTAACTTTCTTTTCTCACGCATTTTTCGCATGCGATCCCTTGCTTGTTTTCTCTGTTTTTCCTTTCTTAACTCTTCTTTCTGCTTTTTCAGCTTAGCTTTTAAGGCGGATACAGAATTTCGGTCTTTGGCCAATTTCTTTCTAGCCTCATTGCATGTCCCTACGAGGGTTTCGTCTTATTTTCCTTTTGCTTCTCTTGAAGTTTTTGCATTCTCTCCCTTGCTTTTTCTGCCAACATCTCATGATTATTTTCATAATAATCTTTCTTAATTTTGTTCTTCTTTTCCCTTTGCTTTTTTCTCCAAACCGCTACTGAATAAGATGAATTTTCCATAGTTTAAAGCTCTGCAATTAGCGGAAGTAAATGATACTACATTTTAAAATAAAATCATTTAACATGCCACGTTATGCAACAATTTTCCCTGAGCTCTTTACCAGTCTCTTTTATTGTCTCTATCCACTGTTTTAGCCCTGCATTTTCAGCCAGAACCCCCCTAAGTATTTTTTCAAGTCAAGACCCTCGATCAGAGAAGAAATGGCTGTTCCATGCTTGAAAGTATTTGTGTTTTGCACTTCCTACGACGCCCTCAGAAGCTGCAGTGTAAACTGATACCATGTCAAAGGACAGTGTGATAAAGGATGAGGAAATATTTTGTTCGGGGTTCCACAAATAAATCTCAAGATTTTAGCCGTTTTATATGGCTTTAGAGAATTCGCTTTGTACCATTCAAACCGTCATGTTATGAGAATTATTGTATGCATGATATCCTGAATATAAATGTTAAATGTAAATGATTTAACATCGATGGAAGCTAATGTGGCGATGTGTAACAATAATTCTGGACAAATTTTAATTAAGTTTTTGCATTCGGGATTGAAGATTTAAAGAAATTTCGATGCATCTGCATAACCGTGGAAGCTGAAATTTTTCACATAGTAAGTATATCTTATGAGAACCTTTGTAATTTTTTTTGAAGGGGAAATTCTGTGAATTTGCTCTTAAAATGAGCCGTTTTGTTTGCTGAATGACTGTATAATTCGGGAATGTAAAATGTAATACTACAGCATTATTTTCTACAATAAACATGTTTAAAAAAATTAATCTGTCTATATTATTTTTTTGATAGATGTGTAGTTTAAATCCCAAAATGATCCCTTTGTACAAAATAACTGTCGTTTTGATGCATTTTCAATCTTTTCTTAGTTTATTTTATTTTTGGGTAAAAACTTGCATGTTACGCGTAACACACGATTTATAGTGAAATTATCAGATTCTAAATCCCCCAAAAATTCTTCGGTCAACCAATTCACTTGATATTTGCCATAAAATATGGTCTCATATACAGGAACAATTGTGGAAAGTTTCATATTGATAGCACTTATATATCTTTCTTTTTCTGGGGTTCAAACATTTATGCGCTATGTGTACCTCTCAATCATGCAACTGATCTATAAAGTATAAAGCAGTGAATAAAATTAATCAAGCTCGTAAATATTGAAGCTTAACTGTTTGCCATCAATGATTTTTGAAGGCAGTAACTAATTTGCCTCAAACTAATCATTTTATTTGTGCAGAGACTATAATTCTAAGGTTTACTTCTTATACAACTGTTGTATGAAAGAAGTAAAAATCACTGGATGATTATAAATAGACAAAAAACAAACTGTTGTTAGATCTCAGCTTAAGTTCTAATCATGCAAATAACTATGACTATACAATTTAAAATTTTTTTGGTATAACTATTATAAATAGACAAAAAACAAAACTGTTGTTAGATCTCAGCTTAAGTTCTAATCATGCAAAGAACTATGACTATACAATTTAAAATTTTTTTGGTATAACTAATTTTTACATTCTCATGCAAGTAAAACCTTACCGCTACTCCTTGTGGTCCAGCAAGTCCAATCGCACCTGGGCGACCAGGTGGTCCATTCGAACCAGGTCTACCTCGAGGACCTTGAGACCCAGGTACTCCCTTGCAAACACAAAAAAAATAATTAGCATGTGTATTAGCAAATAAATCATGATATTTAACACAAGTCTGGTATCAAATCCTGTAACAGAGATGACTGTTTGCAAGGTTTTGTTCCTGTTATGTTTCAAATGCTTCACTTAAGTTGTTTACATCTTCAATGTTTCATTTTGTATACAGTATATATTATTTGTCATAATTAACTAGAAATAGCTATCGCTAAATGCCAACAAGCAATACAAAAAATGGATATTTTGAAGTAAGTGTAAAAGCGATTTTAAAACAGATGTTAAGAAATTCTTTTACACCTAAAATATTTTAAACCCCATATTTTTCACTATAACTTTGGATGCTAAAAAGGAATCCAGCTAAATCCTTCATTTTAAATTTGTAATCGTTATTGACCAACAGAAAAAATACAAAAATTGGATAATTTACTACCTTTGTTTCCAAAAGTTTGTAACATATAACATGAATTGTTTCAGTCTTCCACTATTTAGTGTACAAAGTGTTTGACTTTTTTTTATTCACAATTTTCCTCTCCTACTCATTGAGAATATAATAAAAGATGAAAAACATTAGTACAACTTCATCAATGAATTTTCTTCCCACTTTTCAATGACCAATTTTCAAGTTTCTTTAATTTCAAGAGGGCCGTTTAGTGAGGATAATTGAAAAAGCATTAAAAAGATAAAATTTTGAAAATCTAAAAGTTTTGTGTGGGAAATCCCTCCAAGGGCAAGCCATGCTTTTTTCTCAATTTACAAAGGGTAAAAGACTTTTTGTACACTCTGTATAACATTAGAAATTGGTTCTCGAATTATAGACAGATCTACACAACATTACTTACAACCACATTTGGTTTTCTTTGAAACCCCCATTTTTTTAGTTTGTTCTTAAATTAAATTTGTGAGTTCTTTGTGGGAGTCTGCTCTTTTACTTTTTGTTTTGATTGAATAAATTTGTCAACAAATGCCGATATTCTTTCCGTTATTAGGCTGTCAAATTTTCAGATGATGGCCATTTTAAAATTTATTTGATTAGCTTATAGTTTTGAGTTGAGTTGTGTTTTCATGTTTGGGTTCTACGCATTTTATTGACTAAGTTTTCAAAGTCTAATAATGAAGTTCTTGGTTTGCCGTCGAAGAACTCTGAGATTTTTATGCTCTTTTCATTTCTTTGGTTTTTGTTTAAGCAACATTGTTTCGTTTGACATTTGATCTGGGTGCCTGGTGTGTTGAAGTTTTTTGCTTAAAGTCTTTCAACATCATAAAAATTCGATTCTATGATTGGGCTCTTAAAGAATCTCTTAAAAAATAACTAATAACAAATTAAAAGTTATGCTGAAATCGAGATTTTTTTCTCCCTGTAAATGAAAGCTAAGAATCTCACGTACACACGGCTCTATGAGCTGCAACCTTGCCGGCTTCTCCTCTTGGCTCGGCTGGCTCATTGGCAAAAATTTCTCAGATACACAGGAGGGAGGGGGGAATGGGTGCCCTCACAGACCAAAAAGGTCTGCTTAGTTGCTTGAAAACATCTAATGTGAGATCTGCTATGGTGTCAGTTTTCCATCTAATCTTAAAACATTCTCACTAGCTCACTCATTTGAGTTCAAGCACTCTGGTATGCAAAAACAATTCACACTTGTGAAGATATCACTGCATTGCTCTGTTAATTAATATATTCAGTCCTAAAATCTTCTCTGAGCTGCACTGACGAGTCCTCAAAGGACGTATGAGTACTGACTGCAGATTGAGTTTAATCTTTAACCATTATCTTTTAACAGGCCACTGATCTGAGAGAAGTCAATATCCCAAGTAATCACACCACTGTATGTCCAGTTGTTTTTTTTTCTTATGCACATCAATTGGTATACTATTCAATAGCTTTATGCTTCTTGTTTAAAAAGTCCTTCCTCCTTCTGTTTCTTTATTATAGCATGGACATACTAAATTATAATTGTCATACCCATTAACCCCATTATGCAAATCTAAATTTCTAACTGGTACTTACTGGATTGCCATCAAATCCATTTTGACCGTTAGCTCCAGGTACTCCCTACAGTTACAATGAAATCGATTAAAAAAAAGTATAAAAGACTTTTAAATAAGACTAAAATCCATCAACTAGTTGGAATTAATAACTGAACAAGTTCTGAGCATACAGCTTCTTAAATTACATGTTATGAATAAAATGTAGTTTTTGAGGCAGCACTTTTGAATAGTTTATATGTTTTTTTAAAAAAAATATATGTTTTGAAAGATGCAAGCTGAAAAGATTGACCTAAAATGCTAACTATTGTTGTCTTTGCTTCTTTGCCTCTACTTGCCTTTTTGCTTAAAATTGCTTAAAGCCTCAGAGTTTCTGTAGTAAGAAATCAATCATAAAAACACTTACAAACACAATGCTTACCATTTCTATATTTTTTTAAAACAAAAGAACTCAGTCATGCAAAATGTAACTTGAGCCATTTGATTAACAAAACAGAAGTAATGCCCATAAGAGACTACTGCTCATGGTACCCTGCTCATGGTTAGCAAGTATTTAGGGCAATCTTTTCTGCTTGTTTTCTGCTCTAGTGATAATAGGGGTAGAATAATTTTACTGGAGATTATGTCGGTAGAAAAAAAAAGAAATTCTTAGTTTTATTTTTAACTAAAATCCTCTCTTAGGCCATTTTTGCACCAAGTTCTTCAATTTTTCCAAAACAAAATCTGTAAAGATGACCAACTTTAATTCAAAATAAGAACTCACTGTCCGACCAGGTGGCCCTTGCTCTCCTGCCAGACCAGGTAATCCTGGAGCACCCTAGGATTATCAACAGAAAGGATAAGATTCATTCCTTACTATTATAAAATATATTGTACATTAGATTAGTATTTTATACATGATGGTGAAAAATAACTTAAGTTTGATGAACAGTAGATAATTAGGGCCTTAGCTTCCACCAGTATGTTAACAAATACTTTGGAATTTTATCACTAAATGTACTTTATCTAATATATCTAGTCTCTAAAGTTTCTCCTTCAAACTCAACTGTAGGACCAAAATTTTTGCTGTCTCTCTAATTTCTCCCATGGCCAATCAGTTTGAATGAATGAAGATGGTACTTTCATAAACAAACAAATTGTACTTACTTGACCGCCCTTGAAGCCAGACTCTCCAGGAAGTCCGGGAGGTCCAATTGGTCCCTAATTAATAGATACATAATATTTGTTAGTTCAGTAATACAGAATATTAATCAAGTAACAATCATCTTTTCCAGTTTTTAACAAAAGAAGGATAAATTAGAAGTTAAGATTAATAACTAACAGTGATGCTAATAGGTTCCATATTTATAAATACTGTAAATCCTCAATTAAGTGCTACGGCACTTATTGATTTCACCTAAATTTTGACCAGTGCTTATTCGAGATGTGGTGATTATTCGAGGTGTGGGGCTTATTCAAGGTGCAGTGCTTTATCGGGGTGCAGTGCTTATTTGGGGTACAGTGCTTATTCAAGGTGCAGCATTTATTCAAGGGTGGTGCTTATTCAGGGTACATCACAAAGTATAATGTTACAAGAATGAAGTGAGTCACATAACAGAGATGTACAAAAATTTATTATTTAACCAGTATTCAAATTAAGGAAAAACATGAACACATAGCCACAAAAGTAAGAAATATTCACAAAATTTCACAGAGTTTGCATGATCATTGGGCATTATGTTTTGTCCCATCAAAATTATCCAACGTAAAGATCAAACATGGTTTCTCCAGGTTTGTGGTACTCAGTTTTCAGGAGTCAGAACAGTCATTCATGACTCTTGTTGGGCACATCCCTAATGAACTTTCAAGTCCTGGACAAATCAAATAGCATCTGTACAGAGGTCACTGGAAAGAGGAAACTCGAGGTTGGGCTGGTGGTTCCTGTAAATTTCTCTATATACACTTTAAACAAGAGACATGCACAAGTCATGGATGCTGATTTTATTGAAAAAAAAGGTCAAATACAAATATTTAGAACTGCTTCATGAGCCCTGATTCAAGAGTTTTCCAAAAATAAAAGTTTAGATTTTTTGAGCAGACAGTCTTGTATCTCAAAAAATGATAAAAGGGGGGTATTTGTTTCCACTCAAATTAGCACTGCAGTGCTTATTTGAGGTGAGGCACTTATTCAAGGGTAGCACTTATTAAGTTAGTGGGCCTAGGTGTGGCACTTATTCGAAGTGCAGCACTTATTCAAGGATTTACAGTATTTCCAAATACGGAAATACCCAAATGTGCTTTAACTTATGAAATGTACAAGACCATTCATAGAAGCTCTTGCAGTGGCCAACATATATTAAGATATCAAGAATGCACCCAATTGAAAACACAGACCACACAACACAAAAATCACAACTCTACTTGGTAATTGGCCACTATCAAAAATACCATAATACAGAGTTGGTGCTGGGATTAAGATATAAAATTTAAGGAGTATTAAAGGAATAATCAAGGGCCAAAAAGTCATTTTTCAAGGAGTCGTTAGCCACTGAAGTTGAAATTCAAGGAGTTTTTAAGGAGTTTTAGGTGAACTTTTAAAATTTAAGGGCTTTTCAAGTGCC
>JAOEHV020023093.1:0-18228 GCA_025447995.2 Isaurus tuberculatus | reverse complement strand
GGATGGAATTATCAAGTAAATTATCTAAAAGTTCCTGTGAAATTTCTACAAAACGCGAAGAAGCCGCCATTGTTTTGTTAGGTTTTCAAAACCGGCGAATTTCGCTACTCGATGCTATTACTAATAGACCACTGCGTAGCCAATCAAAATGCAGGATTTGCAATAGCCCACTAGTTGGGAAATACTAATCATTATTAGTATAATTACACTTGTGACTATCGAAAATCCTGCGTTCTGATTGGTTGAAAATGACAGCTTGTCCTATGATAGTCACCTAGAGGTGACTATCACATTGAAAGATAATCACCTCGCCTTCAGCGACTGATTGTTAATTAATGCCTGGTTATCGACGGGTAGAATTCGATGGCTGCTGCTACACTTTCCCGCCATCACGTGCGGGCGAAAGTCCCCTTCGCGCCAAATTGAGCAACCGTGTGTTCTTCATCCCTACGCCCTTTTTGCAATGTTTATGAGAACACATTGAATAAAATATTTTAGATCTTTTTGCTTTAACCGAGCGTATTTTTTTTATCAAATTTCAGTTTAAAATTTTTTTTTTGCGTTCACTCGGTCGCTATGATTAGAATTCAATGCAGTTAGTAAAGATTTTATCTTCAAAAAAGCCAATAGACCAAATATATTAAAATTTCATTATATTTCCGATAATTTTTGAGAAGTTACAAATGATTTAAGTTGTTTCAAGATTTATTTGAGAAATTTGAAAATAATTTGTATTATCTATCTAGTATTAAGTGTCCGTTAAACCTAACAGTGAATATTTTTATTTTTCAGCTAAATGGTTACCTGTGCATGCAACCATAATTGCTGACTTACTAGATCAGCCATTGTCTTCAAAAGATATTTGCGAATCTAGCTATTGGTAAACTATGGTCCAGCAAAGAATACTACATTGTCATAAATCTAAGAATTCAGTTTTTGGGATGCCGTGTATAGCGTAAAATGTTTTTAAAATCCAAAATAACATTAAATGTGTAACTATAATCATCGCGAAATTTGTGTTAACGTCCTTTATATTTAACTGTTTCTAATTTTTCTTAACTACATTTTCTACGTCTTTAGCTTATCAAATTTAACGAATTCAAGACTGGAGAGAAAAAATGATAATGTTGAAAAAATGGAAAGCAGCCGGATTATATTACCATGCAGGCCTCTAGAAAGAGCAATGACGACATGCATTTCTGTATAACAAGCCCATACCCTCAACTAATTGCTGTAATTTTGCAACCCCAGTTATATTTCGTACGTGATTTAATCAATTCTAGGTTTAAATGTTGAGTCATCACCGTAATAGAGCAGGAAGTTAACGTTTCAAGCGTCGCGTTAGAGCAATTATAGAGCTGTGCTCGAAACGTCAGCTTCCTACCCTATTACGGCGATGATTAATCATTTCATCCAAAGTTGATTAAATCACGTATTTTGCCTACCAACCGACGCACTTTCACAGTTTTTTTTAAAAAAAAACAAGTATTTCGTGTCGACATACTTCCTGTTTTTTCCCTGTAAGTTCGACACTTTTTTCAAAAATTCTCGACCTAAACATGACAATTAACTTGTATAAATAAAATGAACCGACATAGTTCAAGGATTATGTTCACAACATAGAAACCTTAATCCGCATGTTCTATCAATTTTATAAAGCTCCTTATTAAATAAAAAGTTCGAGAGTTTTGTTTGTGTATAAGAAAATGTTTGGATCTTTGATTTTTTAATTTAACTTCTTAATTTGATATTTCAAACTTACTTTAGGCAATCTAAGGTATTCGATGAAGGACTAACGTCCGAAACTTCAGTAATCTTTCTTTTTCAGTACAGTGTAAGACTTAAGAAAATATTTTTCATACAACTTAAAGAAACACCGACGAAGTCCATCATCACCTGCACATTTAAGGTATAATCACTTTATTTATATAATATTCGTGTCAAAAACACAGACTTCAGCAAAGACTGATCAAAAAAAGAAAGTGACAGAGACATTCTGACAGAATATGGCTCAATAATGCAGTGCGCCTATTCTAGTTTTTTGGTGTTTTTTAAACTTGCCGAATAGCTTTTAGATATAGCTGCATATCATTTCCACAATAAAGATAGCGGTCCTATAATACTTCTTAATTGATTTGATATATAGATATATTACGACAATAGTCCGCTTTTGATTGGCCGAGAAAGTTTTTAGGGATGATTTATACCGTATCTTATATTGTCTTAAGCTTGTATTTCCTTTCACTTTTATCATTTTCAACGAAAATAAGCTATTTTATGCTGAAGTAATAAAGATTGTAATGTTTGTTTTGCTTTTTGCTAACCAAGCACGTATACAACTGAGCTTAAAGCAAACAAACGTGTGATTTTTTTGTTAATCGGCTATAGTTTTTACAGTTTCTGTAGCTGAAGATATTACAAACCTTGACTTGAAAAAAAACTTTTAGAACAAAAACATTTTCAAGATATCGAGAAATATGCACATAGCGGCATTCTCTTTACTGCTGGAAACGTCCGGAATGAGAGATGTATGTTGAAAATAAACTCAAATGGCCTGAAGCGGACTTGTTGACTCAACGTAAAGTGTGTTCGAGTTTTAAACACATTACCTAAAGCAAAATCCAGTTAGCGGTTCAGACTCACTGCCTCGCCCTAACTACATTCTTACTTTTTCGAATGACATCAACATGAAGCAGATTATGTCAAAGGAACAAAAACAAATAGATTTGGCGGGTGCGAAATGTCGTTTCAGTGTCTTGGCTCCAGTTGTTCAAAATATAAGTTTGATTTTGGCCTCCGGGTTATGACAAAGTTCAATGAGTAGCTTTATATGGAAGATTCAAATTACTTATAAAATATTGTTCAATTACTCTTTCAAGACTTTTATCAACCACAAATTTCCAGCCAGCTCATTTTATAAGATAAGAAATGCGCGAATAGTTCTAAAATATGTCGATTTTTGCTTAGTGTCAATCTGTTGGAATTAACTACACCCTATCGCTTTTTGATTCAGAAAAACACAGTATAGCCTTTCGTATTCCTTCAGGGGATCTAAAACTAAATGAAATAGAGCGACAATCTAATTTTTTATTAATGAAACATACAAGTGCAAGCTCCTTTGTCATAACAAAGACTAGAGCTTATGATCTGAGCACGTCTTGGCGTAGTATTAAGTCAACTTAAAATGGGTGACTTAGACAAATATTAGGTCGAGTTATTGGCAAATGGTGTTCTAATAGTTTTAATTGAAAAAACTTTTAACAAAAAATTGAGCAAGACTGCATGGCAACCCAAAACAGAATTAAACCGTTCAATGTATTGGGTGCTCCGTATATATTTTGGTAAAACTAGATGTAGATTGTAACTTTTTCATAAAAAGCTAAAAGCAGTAAATTTTTTTCAACTCGAGCATCTTCAATTTTTTCATCAAAGTCAATAACGTCTTCTTTATTCATTCGTCTAAAATTGCTTTGGTTTACTTTGATGTAAAGAACTGATTTTATGAAAAAATGTGTGTTTTTCAAAATCGGTATATTTTAATTAATCGTTTTTCTATGCCTCCTTATTATTTTCTTTTTGAGGGAATTCAACCTTCAAGATTATTTATGCACCTTTCTTATCAAAAGAATTGAAACGCATCAGACAATTGTTTGATAAACATCTTGCTATTGATTTTCTTTTGCGACGCTAAAACCAGTCACCGCTTAACTGCGTATCTTGTTTATTACATCAACTAAAGGTTAACACATTTATTTTTATAACGTACAGAATAGCATAGCTGTATAAATAGTCGTTTTGAGAAACGTATAATGAATCATATAACATACTGAGAAAAAAAAAACACATCGAAAAACGATCAAGTGTTTCTATTCTCCATATTTTGTAGCTTATCACAAATTAGAACTTGAGTAGGGTAACTAATCACATTGCAAACCAAAAAAAGGTGTATTTCTGGATCGGTGACTAAAAGGATTAAAGGTTTAGTTATTTGCACTTTATCTGTGCCGAAACTGTCATACTTTGACAGAGCAATAAAACAAATGATCAAGAAGGCGGAGATAAACACAGTTAAGCCTTTTAAATTAAGAACTTTATTTGTCTCGACTAAATGGAACTATGAAGGATTATTGTCATAAAGCTATTTTTGTCGAAAGGAGCATAATGCTTAATTTTAAAACTAAAATGCGTCGAAAAGCGCAACTAAGATTTTTGAAAAGGAATCAACTTTTGAGATTCTGCTGATTGTTTATAAGATTGTGAACCACATTGCACCGGCCTATCTTTGTGATTTGTGTTATTTGTCCCAAAACGTGCCTTGCGGTCAGCAACTAAAGAATTATACTATCTATTCCAAAGACCTAAACTGCAACTTACGGAGATAGGGCGTTTTCTGTAGCCGGACCAAAAAACTGGAATAGATACTAACTTAGTGTGATTTAGACATCGATGACTTCTGTCCCTATTAGATTTATCAGCATCATCCGCTGCGTTTTAATAAGCTCGAAAACTGATCATGTTCTGGGTGCAGTGGGATTCAATGCACTGCGCAAGCTTACCACTATCTGTTACATTTTAGGTGCAAACTTAAAACCAAACTTATAACTTACACTTAGTTGTATCCTTCTGCTTAAAGTGCCTATGAAGCGAAACTTTTCTTTTTACATTTGGGAAGTATAGCGTTTCTGACGTACGATTCCAAAATTAGGACAAATCTTGGAATTTTATACGCGCTTAGAGATATTTGTTATCTCGCGAACCCAAAATACCACCCACACAATAGATTATAGCGTAATCTAGGGTGCATAAACAAACTTTTTAAACATGGAGAAGCGCATAAATGGAGAGAAAGAGGACGTTATTGTGTTGCTGTTTTGACAGTGGGCAAAACTGCCAAAATACAAAGAAATGACATGTTTAATTTTTTAAACCAAAGAAAAATAAAGCGAAACCTCAACATGTGTGCTCTAAATTACGTCACTCGAGCCAGTCTCTGTAACCATTTTTAATGGCAAAATAAACATTTTAAACGGCGTAAGAAATTATCAGATTTTATTTTCCACAACTCAAGCTTTGGAATAGTAATTTTGAAAAGCTACATTTTCTAAATGTGCAAAAAAAAAAAAAAATTGTTTCACTGGCGTTTTGTAAAATAAATTTGAATATTG
Source organism: Isaurus tuberculatus (assembly GCA_025447995.2). Taxonomy (NCBI): domain Eukaryota; kingdom Metazoa; phylum Cnidaria; class Anthozoa; order Zoantharia; family Zoanthidae; genus Isaurus; species Isaurus tuberculatus. The sequence goes on along the minus strand of JAOEHV020023093.1, from coordinate 13,063 downwards.
TGGAAAAAGTTTTTTATAACTCAGTGAACTTATTGCCCGATTTTTAAAACGTTTTTTTCTGTTTGAGCAACTCATAATGATCTATGTTAATCTCCAATTGCCATGTGCACAGAAACAACGTATATATTTATTTGATTATTAATTTATTAGCAAATTCCGAAGCCGCCACCTTGCAATAGCAACACAATTTTTCATTTTAATTATTTTTTGTCTTCATCAATGAATGATCTCTTTAAAAAATAAAATATTGGAAAGAAGCTGTTATTTAAAATAATCAGCAAAACTTCCAAAATTTTGAAGCATCCAATGTCCGTCGCGGACCAAATTTCTTCCATCTCCGCATTTCCAAAATGCGTGCAAAATCTGCGAAGTACATAGACGCGCGAAGCCGCGCGTTGCCATGGAACCAAACATGATCAGGAGTCAATGTATTAAAAATGGCCTTGAATTTTAAATTGCTTGTTTTTATTTTCATGAGAATTTTGGGAAAAAAAATATATCGGTGAACAAAAAAAAACTTTAAAAAATGATAAGGTTTAACAGCATATACGTAAAAAACGTTCATTTTGCTCGGCTAAAAGATTAGACATTGATCCGTGTTGTTCCTTCTGACTTTTGAACGAGTTCATGAAACACGAATTTATTTTTTTTGTCTAGAAAAGTAAAAATGATTGATGTTGTATGCTTTACCTTTGAAACTTTTGGGATAGCAAAACCATAAAGCTTTTGGATTAAAAAATCGTCCTTGTAAATTTTGGTTTTGTTTACCTGAAGTAGCAAAGACAAAGAATGATATAAAAAATAAAAAAAACAACAAGTTATTGTTGTTGTTGTCCGTTTGTCCGCCTATTGAAAGACGGTACAGTTAGAGATTAACTTTAGGACGACAAACTGCGAATGAGATTTCAGCAAGTAGTGCATGTTTGTTACATAATTTTAAAGGTTTTAAAATGTTTAACACAAACTCAAGCAAACAATGTATACTATCAAAATTAAATAGTTAATTTGGCACGTGCGAGCTGCAGTTAATCAAGCTAATTAAATTAATGCAGTTAATGTTAGATTAGAAAAATGGGATGGGCCTCGGTGCACGTCAGATCAAAAGAAAACGATTCTCTTTTACAGACTTCAAAGAACACCTCCAATTTTATAGTACCAGAGGCTAAGAAATAAAGATTTCACAAATAGTATAGTGAGATTACAAATTTATACAAATGATAAAGAGTACTTTTGATTAATACCGATTGTGCCATATCTGTGTGTAGATTTAATTTCTGTTTAGAGCAACCGAGTTATGAGTAATTTAATAAAAGAGGGTAATCATTCTCTGAAAGAGACGTATTCACGGTTCAAGTCTGTAGAAGACATCGAGCGAAGCCAGATATTCAAAACAAACAGAACAGATGAAAAAAGCATTGGAATGAAACCGCTGTCGGTGCCGCTATTTCGCCGCATTGCTTATCATATACAACGGAGAACAAAATATAAACAACGCAAGTTTGAGAGACTTACCACTTGTCTTAAGAAGTTTAGAATCTGTTCTTTAGACACCTAGCCGTTACTGAATCCCTTTTTTCCTGCAAAGAGAGTTAACCTTTTCAGTTCCTGGACAGACAAAGTTGTACGCTCTAACCAAACTGGATAATACCCTAGTGCGACGATAGGTATTTAAGAGTAGATACCCCGCGTGGTTGATGATGTCATTAAAAAAACCAGAACATGAATATCGATTGAAAAGTACTGCATCAAAACTATGCCTTCAGTTTTCAACCGGGTTGCATTAAAAGCATAAGTCAACTGAACGATTGTAAGGGTCTGTAAACGTTGAAAATAGTTACAACTCTCGCGCAATTCTGATGTTCTTTCGATTTTATAAGTTTCTGCAAACATTAAACATGTAAACACTTTGAGTGAGAATTGATGAGAACCAGTTAGCACACAAGTGTGGGTACTATCAAATTGTCTCGCCACTGAGAAAGTTGTCACTTCTGCAGATAGAATATTTATACGTTCTTGATAGTAGATAAGAGTCTTCGCAACTAAATTCTGGATTTATTTTTGGCTCTCGATGCTCACGTAACTCTCATTCTCGTTTGATCCACGATCTATCTAGCCCCTGCAGGCTGTTTAATTAAAAACATTAAATGGGATATTAACTAACTGTGCGAATACTGCTGTTTTTAAGCTCTTCCCGCTGGCAGATGGTAATAGTGCCAGCAGTTAGCAAGCAATTAAGAAGTTATCACTTATTTTACAGTAATGTTTTTGGGATGTGGCTGGGAAGATAATCAAAACCATACGTGCTACTGCTAAATACTGGTACTAAGGTCAAGTTGGTGGCTAACTGACAGATTGTTACTAGCGTGGACAGCTGCGGACTAGTTCGGACCACAGTAGACCTCATCAATAAGACAAGTTGAAGCTAACCAACACTCTCGGGTCCCAAAGAACGATAGCAAACAAAGAAAAGGGGCAATTATATGAACATTTGCAAGTTTAAACCTCGAAACTCTATATCGTTATAAGAATAACTATAACAAACTTAGATAATTCGTCACCTTCAAAACTGAACTTTTAATTTTCTTATTCTGTAATAATTAGATACCAAGCTGTAAATGCAAAATTCTCAGTATCAGTTAAACATAATAAAGAAAAATGCAAGAACCAGTTTTAATTAAAGGCATTAACGTAAATTAAGACTCTGCAGTAGCTCAACAGAGACTGTAAAATTTAAAAGCATGTCCTTTCTGCTTACGAATTCATTTCTGTTTTACTAAAAAGGGAATCTCTTAAAGTACAAGCCCGACGGTTTTTGAGGTCCCTTCGCAACTTAGTTGTTTCAATTTAATCTTCTATGCTTTGTCTTTGTGAAATGAAGCAATCAGGATAGATAACACATGCGTACTAGATCTAAGCACTAGCTTATTGCCACTAAAAATGTGATCCAAGTTGGTAGATGGCAAGTCAGCCCTTTTAGCCAAAAATATGTAATTGTTGCTCTGACTGCAAGCAGGCGTGGCTTAAAATAGTTATCAGAAACACGCTTGTACTGTCGTTGCTCCTGTGATAATCGTTCCAGCAACATCCCACAATCATTTCTTGTCACTACTGCAATATGACATTACAACCCAATTTTAGTAACTTACGATATTTATTTATAGCAGGTCTGTGCTACAAATACTTGTGATGATATTTCCCGCCACATTCCATAACAATTACGGTTTTCACTTTAATTCATTATCAGAAATAAACCTGTCTTTTGCCAAATAAAAAGTTGCATAAAGAGATCATAGGCCAAAGCTTTCGGAAGTTGAAGTGGAATGTATCGATTCTAGATATTCTTTTGAAAAAGGGGATCAAATATTCCAATTTTGTGATCCACTGCCACTGTTTAAATTTTTTATCCGCCATTCTACGTAGTGTTTGGATGAAATCGAGACTAAAATACGAGAATTACACATAGTGTTCTACTGAATGGTTTTAACTAATCTTTTTTCTTGTTGGAAGATTGAAATAATGTAGTTTTGGTTGCCAGAAGCATGAAATATATTTTCTGTCGCTTTTATTTCTAATCCAAATATTTAGTATTTCTTAAAGGTTTTCAGACAATACTCAATATTTCACTTCTAGCTACACCCAAAAATGCTTCCCTCCAAATTTTTGTGGCTTTTCATGTCAAGTCTTTTTCCTGTTTGTTTTAAATATAGCCACACAAACTTGTTACCAGATAATATTCTTAAAGAATGAGAAAATACGTGTAAAAATTTTAGATATACTTCCGACCTTTTAATTTAGCTGACATAAAAAGGTATGCCATATTTTCTAAAACACTTAGCACTCTTGAAACAAACGTTTTGATGCAATGCAGACAAAACCCGTTAATTTGTTACAAAACGATTTTGAAATTTAAAACATTGCTATTTTTAACACGGTCACTCTTTGATCTAATAAAAAACAAAAAAAGAAAAAGAAAAACAGAGATAGATGCTTTTTTCCCCGAATTTTTGACGACTGTTTGTTTTCTACGCCTACCCTATAAATTCTTTGCTCGGCTTACTTTGCCCAAAATTTTGGCCCATTTTGAAACAATAACATCGAACTCGTTTTATTTCCGCATATTGGTCCAAGACTAGTATGAAAACAAATATTGGAGCAAATCCTTTGAACTTGACATAGTTAAACGTATCTAGCCCAAAATTTTTGAAAGTACCCCCTACACCAGAAATAAAAAATCGAAAAAATCCTTCCTGTCCTGTGAATTCTCCTTACGTGACGTTGTCAGCTCGGAGTCGAGTCGCCCCCAAAAAGTTGATGGAGTTTCTCGTTGAAACTGCTTCTTGACTCGGTGGATATCTCATTTGGTCAACAGAAAGATTAATTTTGATAATCTGATCCAAGGATCTCGATAGTATGGTCCGGTGGGATTTGCTAAAAGTAATTTCTTAGTGATAGCTGTGTTTGGACGCGACAAATTTTCGAATCGTGCGAATATGTGACCGAATTAATTGATGAAACCAAAGACACACGAACGAGTCCAATAATTTTTTTAACTCTCGCACCTTATCTTTTTTTTTAAAGAAAGCAGGAACAAAAGTAGAAAGTAAAAAAGCCATTTTTCCTTTGAAGTGGGTGGAACTATGCAAAAGCGTTTTGTAATATTTGTTGACAGTTATTTCCAGGTAATGTCTTGGGCTCTGAACAAATGAAAAGGAAGTGAAAAATACGTCGAGGATTATACTTGCTATTGTTTACGAACAGATCTACAACGGAGTATAACAATGCAGCCTGCTCAGATGAAATAATTAAAAAACTGCATAAGTTGATGTATTAGTGTTGTTTAATTAAGCTACCCCCCCCCCTCCCTGATCGTATTTTAATCAACTCTAAGTTGAAATAATTGAAAATCGCCGCGTAGGTACAGGAGAAGGCTGTCGTTTCAAGTGTAGGCCCGCCGTCAGAGCCACCCATCTCCTGACCACCTGTCTATCCGAAAAATGTTTCAAGGGCGCAAAAGTCTGCACTCAACCCGGCCATTATAAATGTCCCAACGGCCTGGATATCAAACTAAAACTTATTAGAATTTTATGTATTCGGGCTTCAGCTAGTTTGCTTTTCATTTCTTCTTGTGAATAATAATCAATAATTTGACACATTTTTTTTTCTTCACAGGTTTTTTTCATCAAAAAAAAAAATTAAAAGAAACTGTATGCTAAGCATTGAGCATTTCATACAATAGCGATTTTGGCACTTTCAGTGCCGGGATTTTAAATTTCAAATTTCACAGAAGTACGGACTCTCAATTCCAAAGGAGTGCGTTTTTCGGATTTGAAAGGAATGTCGATTTCGAGTTCCACAGAAAATAGGTCTCTGGATTTCAAAAAATTATGGACTCTGAATTCAAAAGAAATATGGATTCTGCATTACGAAGAGCTGTTGGTATATGAATTCCAGAGATATACGGATTCTGCCGGAATTCCAGTAGATTGTCGACTATGGATTCCAAAGAGTGTGTATTTTGAAATCTAGAGGAGTTCCACAGGAATTTAGTCTCTGGAACCCAAAAAAAATGTGGATGCCGGAGTTCCATTTGAAGGTGAATTCTTGAATCGTAGAGAAAATCGATTCTAGATTCCAGTCGGAGTGTGGAAATAGACTCCAGAGGAATGTCAAGTCTGGATCACAGAGGATTTGGATTCTAGATTCCGAAGGCGTACGATACTGATTTTTAAAGTAGAGTGAAATCCAGATTCAAACTGAAAAATAATATTTGGATTTTCCGCTTTGGTCTCATAGGGCTATCAGGACAAAGAAATAAATGTGTCGTTTGGTGGTTTTGGATAAAGATTGAAGTTTAGATTAAAAGAGCAGCTAATTAATTTACCACATACTGATTTTTTAAGACGTTTGTTTTTTTATACAGAAACTTTCCTATATTTCAACGACTTCCTTGCTTAATTTGCTCATAACAACCGCCCTACTGAGTTGTCGCGCCATTGATTACTAATCGTTTCCTGCAATCCCATTAGTTTCACTGCAGTTTCTCGCAGAATTAATTGCAATAACCTTTTATATTCACACTAAAAACACTGAGAAGAACCGTCTATATAATATCTTGACCAACATGCTAATCATGAGAACGCAAGGCAGAAGAATATGATAGTAAGAACAAGCTGAGAACATACCCCAGGAACGAAAACTACATGCAAGAGTTTAGTTTGTATACTGCTGAATATGGAATGATAAGAATTTTTCTATTTCCTGGCAAAATGTTCAACATTTTAGTAATATTGAAGGTACATCTTGTAAATACATGGTTACAAATCCCACGTTTCTTATCTTTTTGGCTTGACAAACAGAGATTAAAGTGACAGGGGCTTAAAAATTAATCTGCGTTAGAAATATAACAAGTTACGAGAATCTTCCTGATTAATACAAACGATTATGTATAAAAACAGTTGAGAACTATTGAGTATGAAAATCTAAAAAATATTTAAGATCACAGAACCTCGTTTAGAAAATTAAAAGTTATATAAAAAAGCTTCTTGGAAATTATGTGTCCGAGGTTGAAATCTCCATTTTTGTTTTTTCTGTTTTTGGGAAATTGAGCCTTTAAAGCTCAAATATACTGACAAGTGTAGTAATGATACAATGATTGATATGGCTGTTATTAGTTCACATACCTACCTTAGTGATGGACGTTTCTACCTTAAATACTGTTTGTCTGATACTTTGCAGCTTTGCGTAAAACATTCGTATACTGAACCATGGCTTTCGAGACAAAAGCAAGCATGTCACAAATGAAAAGTCGGTCGACTATTTATAGGAGTTGAGTTTCCCGTCTAGCTGTGTTTCCCGGCATGTGAAATAAATCTTACTGGTTTTCATGACACAGGTTTCATAACTTTCCGAGTAATTCGACTTGTGGGGTTCTGAAAGAGAAGAGATCTCCACAAGACGAATTTTTCAGCTTTTCACGCAAACACAAATTGTCATGTCTGTATTCACGTCTCTACTTTTCAACGAAATATTTCTTTGTGGCCCAAACTAAAAGGTATGTACGAAATCCTTGTACTTTGTATAAATCACGCTGAAAGTACATTAACTTAAGCTTTGAAGTTACAAATTCAATTATTTTGCCAAGAGTCCTTATGTCTTTGAAACTCAAAGCATGCACAAATTTTATCCTACCTGACAGAGTTTCTCGGCTTGCAACAAATTCGGTTCCATGTTAATAGGACATAATATGGGAAACAAATATGTACGACGATACAAGCCTTTTGTTTCTTTTCTTTCTTTAAAGCTTCAATGCATTCCTGATTTCGAGTGATTAGAATTTCGGTTTTTGTAGCAATTTTTATAGCCTTTTTAATTTTTGTTTATCCTGAATTCATCAACAATGTTCATGTCCAGTTTTTAAAAAAATAAGCCACAGACTTTAAAAAACCTTTGCTTTCTAACTGAGAGGTTAAATAATCAATTTATGGAAGAAATTTAACTCAATTTTAAACTGACAATCAATAGGACCGCGGTTCCTTTAACATGGAACGCGGATTCATTCTTGTTGTTTGCTTTTTTCATCTATGTATATATAATTTGTAGAAAATGATTTTAGTTAGATCCGTAATTATTTTGTTTGAATATTAATTTAAAGCAGAAGCAATAAGAATACAAGCTATACCTAATGCAATCAAAAACAAAAAAGCAAAAAGAAATAATATACAGAAAAGATGAATCAAGTGTTAAGAATTACATATTTTGGTTCAGTTTCGGTAATTTTGTGACATGCTGCGGCTTGAGAAAAACACAATTAAAAAAAATAATAATGATTAGGTTTTTTCACAATTAAATTAAAATTGGAGCCATAATTGTCCAAAATTTAAATAAGTAAAACCGTTTTCTTTAAATTACCAGGGAACGAAACCTCAACGGTCTTGGCTTTAAATCCAAAAATGAAGTCTTCGTAAAGTTGATCATCGATAAGTCTCTTGCATGAGAAATGGATCTTTAAGATTAACTTTCAAAAACTCTGCTGGTGATTTCAAGATCTTTTTTGTTATGCATGTCTAAGAATAATAATAAGAAGAAGCTTATTAATGTTCTTGCGTCAATACAGAAATTATAATAAAATGCGTGTAAGTTTAACTTGAGCACCCAATTGAGGAGAAGGGTGTACACTTACGATAAACAATTCGAAGACCTCTCCCACAGATGTTGACAAAAACTTGCTTTTTGATTAGTCTTCAATCGAAAGTATTCTGTTAGCTGTACTATCTTTTCAGCTAGATCGGGTGTAAGCGTCGGTTATGTATCAACATTTAAAATTAAAGATTATCGTATAAGGTAGAAATTGTGCTTTTTTTTAAAAAAAAATTATAAATGCAAAATCATAATTTCACTTTTTTTTTAAGAACAAACTTGATAAGAACACTGAAGCTGAAATAGCCCACAAAATAAGAACAAATTAAGAACAATCTGAGGCTGAAATCGAAATTTATTGAGAATAACTAATTAGTAAAAAAAATTGCATTGTCCGTGTATGTACCATATGCGACATACTTTACATAGTGCAACTTGCACATCTGTAGTTTCGGATAGTTGTTTATTTGTTGAATGCTAAACTACAAAGTTTCCATTCAGTGATGTACTGTAATCTTTTAGAACTTTAAAGTGAAAAAAATAACAAACTTTGCGGATTGCGGAGACGTTAATGGCAAATGCAACAAACAAGAACAAAATAAAAAAAATTTGAGGCTGAAATTGCCCTCAAAATAAGGACATTGAGGCTGAGCAAAATTTTACTGGTTCTAAAAAAGTGACTGTGCAACATTGTAATTCTCTATGGTTGCTTTAAAGGTTACAAAAAAAGAATTGTAGGGGACGGGTGTTCTTAAAATCTAGTAATATGGATAAATTTCATTCCTAATAAGTTCGATTAATCTTCTCTTTTTGTTCATTGGGTGTTTTCTAGTTTAAAAAGTAAACTTTTCTTCTTTCTTTTGCTCATAAATTGATTAACTATACGACTAGGGTAACGGGTAGATGTTAGAAAAGCTTCGTAGTTAATGTGCTTCGGGTTGGTTTGTAGAAAAGGAAAATATATAATATTAAAGTATAGAATAAGATTATTTTTGGTTTAGAGACGCCACACTGAGTGTCTTAAATGCATATTTGCCCAAAAAGTGCTCCAAAATAAAAATGTTTGCCAAAAGGCGAACTTAAATAAACTTGAAACGGCGTCTAGAAATTGCTCTGCAAACCTCGGACTGTATATACATGGGCCATGCATGGATAAACCTGTACAAATTTTTGTAATAATATTTTATACTATCATTTTGCATTAAACGCACCAAATACCTCCTGCACTTTTACTTTTCATAATATTAGTTTTTTTTCCTGAATAACATTTCGATTTTTTTTCGAACGACAAAAATATTTATTTTCCATTGCTTTCTCTTTTTTACTTTCCTGCTTATACATGATACCATAAGTTACACTTAGTCATATTAGACGGAAATTTTAATTTCTAATTTTTTATATTTAATGAAAAAAGATAAAATTTATTAAAAAACAAAAAAAAAACGGCTCCAAAAATTGTGTTAATCAACAATCTTCGAATATTTACGATCATGAAATTATTAGATTCTTTTAACTCTAGATATTTACCATTTTAAGTAAAAAAATACACTTTTTCCTAGGAGCGTAACTCCCAAAACTAAATAAAAACCTTATTTGTGTATTTTGACCCAATAAAATACTGAAATTTGTCTGACCAAAATTCAGTCTGGTCTCATTAAAGCCTGCAGTCGATATTTTGGCAAGTCTCAATTTGAGTGTTAGTGCATGTTATTATAAAGTGGGTTTTTATAAAAACTAAAGCAGATAAATTACAAATGTTTATAATTGCCGTTTTCACACTAGAAGACGAACAAGTCGTCTGGACGGACAAATCGTCTGAGACGAACAAATCGACAAGTGTGAAAACGGGACGTATACAAATTTTTAGACCCAGCAGACGACTTGTTCGTCTTCTAGTGTGAAAACGGCCAATGAGTGATGTACGTTTAAAAACCTTGTTTTTAGAGCTATGTGCAAATGAGCTACAAAATTACCACTCTGTTCTTCAGCATTTTAGTTGGTTATTCAAGTAACTGTGACCATTTCTAACTTACCAGATTTCTGAAATAGTTTCAGGTTGTAGCTGATAATGAACGCAAGCTTTAGCCAGACGTTTGTGGATCCTCGCAAAAGTGTTTTGTGTATAACACAAATTTGAGGTCTGTTTTGTTTCCGTAAAGTTGCTTTGTCTACTTTTAAAACGACAAAGCTTTCGTACCCAAACAACATGAAAGCAAAAAAAACTAATCCTATAGCCGGATGCTTTTCGTAAACTTTGAGCTCAAAAGTCTTTTATTTATAATTTTCATAATTTGAAAATTAGTCCCCGGCGGACGCAAAAAAACCTCTTGCAAAATTAATTAATTGAAAAATGGTTTTTTAAATCTTATTTTGTTATTGTAATAAGTCATTGGCTTAACCTGATTCTGTTTAATTCCGCTTGATTTACCGACTACACAACTGAATTGTCAAAACAGTACCAATTATATAACACTTTGGTTATGATTTTTATTTTCATATGTTTACAGAGAGTCTATCTCCGAAATACTTCAAGTTTATTTTTTTTCAAACCAATCGTTGAACAAATTTTCTGACCTTTTTTAATTAACAATATCAAAAATCTTTATTTATTTTATAATTATAACATTTTTAATTAGAGAAGCGAAGTGATTTTAGCGGCAGTTCACTTGAAAAGATTTGAATGCCAAATTTTACAAGCTTGAAAAATTTTTGCATTGATATAGGAAATTTTGTAACCATATATTCATAACTTCTGATGTCTGCTGATTTATATACTTTGCTAAAAAAGAATTTTCATTGAAATTTAAAAAAAAAGGAAGAAGATCCACGGTGCTGTTTTTCTGTTTATGTCAATTGCGAGAGCATGGATTGTTTCTATCTAATCTTTTAAAAAGAAATTAAAAAGTCGGCGAAAGATTTATTGTGTGGTTTTCAATTCTTCTTTTTTTAATTGCTTTCAAGAGCGTTTCTCCATTGAACTTTGAAAAAAAAAATAAACAGATTTGAGAAACAATTTATAATTTAGCTAGTTCAGACAAAACTGACAGCATTTCTTAGTATAAATGTATCGTTTCTCTTAGTTCATATAATATAAAGCTTATAAGAACTTCATTATAGGATAAAACATTATACATTTTATTTATTTATTGAACATTTGCTCGCTAAGGTTTAATATGCACAATAATTATATACATAACGCTTCAATTTGTTTAAAAATGTAAAATAAAATCAATAGAAACTTTTTCGACTAAAAGTATGTTGCCGCTAGAATATTGTATGCCATATAGTTTCTTGTGTAACTCCAGTGATGACGAAGAAAATTGTTGAGCTTAAAGTTTTTTGTAGAAAGATTCTTAGCAACGTTGAACAAAGTCTCCAAAATCTTGCGCTTTTTCCATTTCAGGCACTATGACATAATCAGTTTAGAGCCTTATATATCACTTTTATTCATTTATTGTTTTTGAGAACAACTATTGCTTGCTGATTTATAAAAAGAAATTATAATTTCATAGTTTTAAATAAACTTTTGAAGTAAAATATATGTTTTGAAGTACGTCAGTGATAAGATAAAACGCTAACTTGGACCGACTCAAGGCTGAAATTTTTGTAATCATAGTCTAACTTTCGAAACGTCAGCTCCTTACACTACTTACGGTAATGACCTAAGTCTCACTCTGGAGTTATCTAAATTACATGCACTTTGATGGCTGACTCGAGCTCGAAAGGTCGCTCCTTATGCAGGCCTCAAAATAATTTTCGGAAGGTCGCCGGTCATCTTGTCCAACCAACTAAAATTTTGTTCGGACATGCCTCGTTTCCGACCGAGCAAAATATTGAGAAAAACGGTGTTAAATGAAGGACAAAAAAACCAAAAGCATTAATTACACGTACAAAAAATTGATGCAAAAGCTTCCCAATTTGTTTATTGTGTTTTTGTTAACAAATATTAAAAGCGGTCATATTGAATTTCACTATGGGTTTAGATAGCCTCCGTTTTGACAGAAACGTAAAAAGGGCTCCATTGAAAAGAATTTCCATTCCAGACAATACAGACTCGTAAAAGTTCTGATAACTGAATTGACCGGTCCAGACGGCCAGCGATGGAAGGTTTTGTCTGCTCAAGTTGCCACTCTGAACGGACATTGTCCGTTGCCCGGCCGTTATTTTGAGCCCTGTTATGCTACAAATGGTAATGGTCATAAAAACTTCAACCTTTTGGTTGTTTAAAATGCAGTTACTCTGCCGAAGGGCTAACACTTCAAACTATCAGCTCCTTACATGATCAAAAAGTTGCACTGAATTTGAAGTTCTTTAAGTTACGTTATAAAATAAGAGTTGTATACCTTCTTTCACCTTAGGGTATTACTTTGAACGAGGTACTGTGGCCAGTCTTGAGTTACTTCTTCGTTCTTTTTGAGTACATGTAAGAAATGTAGACTGAAGTAAGTGGTGATAAGCAAAACTCAGGCTGATGGTAAAATAGCGATCAAATTGCGTCCTCTTAAAAATCAAAGACTTGCCTAATCTTCTCAATTTAGCCCTCAGTCAATAAACCACAGTCATTTTGATTTTCTGAAAAAGTGCTTTCGGATATCTGCTACACAAATAACTTGTTGATACGACCGATAATTCACGATTACTTTTTGCAGTGCACTTATTAACCCGATACCTGATATATAAGTAATCTTCAAAACGCCAATAATTTTGTGGTCTCTAATAAAGACGTCAGCGTTTAACGATCGGGAATTACACTTTTTTTTTATTAAGAACACACTTTTAATAAGAACAGTGAGGCTCAAATCGCCCGACAAATTAGAACAAATTAAGAACATTTGAGGCTGAAATAAAACTTTAAAAAAAGAAAAAATAGCAAAATGAGCGTGGCAAGCAGTCGTCACAAAGAGCATCACACATTAAATAAATTTCG
>JAOEHV020023002.1:0-13937 GCA_025447995.2 Isaurus tuberculatus | reverse complement strand
GTCTTCAGCAACACTAATTAACTACAAAATAAACACTGAGTGTGTGAATTTCATTTGGTCCTCAGCAACACTAATTAACTACGTACGTGTGTACTTCATTAAATCCTCAGCAACACTAATTAACTACGTACGTGTGTATTACATTAAGTCCTCACCAATACTAATTAAATAAGTAGAAAACACTTGGTAGGGAGTATTTCATTTCCTCCTCAAAATCGTTAATTAACCACGTACGTGTGTACTTCATTCGGTCCTCAGCAACACTAATTAATAACGTATGTGTGTACTTCATTAGGCCCTAATCATCAATTAAGATTAAACTTACCATCAATATCCCAGATTTTCCACGTACCATCTTTAGAGACAGTAGCCATCCTGAAGAGATTTAAAAATTAGATAGCTGATGTTTATCGCAAGGACAAGTTGCGCTAAAGGCAAATTATATAAAAGAAATACCGTGTTGAGTCTGCTGAAAAGCTAAAGTGGTACACTCCTGCTGTGTGTCCTTTGAGATCCATAGCTCTTGACACCTAAACAGAACAATAAATAAAAATTAACATCATTGCCAACAAAAGTAGTGACACTATCAACGGAACCATACAACTGTTAACAGAAGCATTAACTTATCAAAAGCAGCATTAACACTGTCAACAGCAGAATGGACACTGTCAACAGCAGAACAGACAAAGTCAACAGCAGCACTGACCCTGTCAACAGCAGCATCGGACGTGTCAACAGTAGAAACAACACAGTCAATTTATGCAGAACCAACAATCACAACCAGCACTAGTTGATATCTACAACGATTCAACATAAACTTCAAGTCTAAGCTGACATGGGTTCAAGTCCCAGTTGGGGCGCATTCAACCAATTTTTTGGACAAGTGTGTTGGAACAAGAAAAAGATTGTGCATTTATTTCTAACTTTTCAAGTGTAACCTATTATTTTTCTGCTTCAAGTGATATTTCATATATATTAGAATCACTTCTTTTCTTTTTTAAATTTCAGTAAAACTATTTTTGTATGATACTTAAAGACAAAAGTTGGAGATATTTCGACCATCTTATTTGCTGAATGCATTCTTAGGACGACTGCCAAAAGTTGTGACGTGAGTCACTGCCAAAATAAAATGTCACAGTCTGAAATAAAAAAAAATTTGTCCAATTACTTTTTGTTTAATTGGTAATTACCAGTCCTTTTTCATACTACAAAGTAACCAACCAACAATGCACATTTTTTGCAGAAGTTTTTCCAAGTATATTATAATAAACTTGAAGTAGTGTTGATAAATGAATTATCATCGCCGTAAGAATAAGGAAGCTGACGTTTCAAGCGTGAGCCCTTCGTTAGAGCATCTCAATGAGCGTGAGCCCTTCTCTGACGAAGGGCTCACGCTCGAAACGTCAGTTTCTTTATTCCTACAGCTATGACAATTCATTTTTACTTAAATATATTATAATAAGTTTTAGGTTAAAAAATAAAGCTGGTAAGTTGCGTTTTGTAGAAAATACTTTTGGTATGATGGAATTATTCAAAAAGATTTTAAATCACCTTGTTAAATGAATCAGATTTGGTAAATTCAACTTCCCAAAGTTTGACATCTGGGGTGAAACCTTTCAAAACAAATGAAATGGCATTTGATTAATAATAATAATAATAATAATAATCAGTTTATTTAACCCTTTTGGTAGTGTTTAACACTAAATTACAAGGGAAATCAATTCTACACAGAACACTTAATACACTTAGCACAAACGGAAAAAACAGTTAATCCCTATTGTAACTGTGAGCAACAAAATTACTAAAGGCGGTCCATTCTGACAATGCGGTATTCAGAACGGGAAAAACCCAATGTCAACCCATACCCATAAACGACATTCATGGGCTGTGGCAGCAGGTGTGCAAGGAAACCGGACTCCTCGATGTTAGATATGAAACACCTTCAAGCCTCATCACAGTGTGCAAACAGCGTAGGCAAGCCACAGCTCACGATTGCCAGCTCATAAGAACGATCTAGTAATATAATTCTTAGTGCAGATGTCGTCGCCCTCCACCAACTGAACCAGACAGGTGGGTAACGCGGACCATACCGGTGATTCAACAATAAGGCTACAATTTTTATTTGCCTGAATACTTGTAACAAATTAATGAGCTGAAGCTTTTATAATCAATTTATTTATCAGGCTGGTTAATTTGCATAATTAAAATTTAACCTGATTCTAGATATTAAAAAGCTTGGCAAAAAAGTTAACAGTTTACATGTGACTAAAAACCTTAGCCTTGTTTGAACATGGAAAGATTATTCTGTTGTCTTCTTGAGCAAAAAACTTTACTAGTCTTGCTCCACTTGAATCTGCTAAGAATATAAATGAGTATCGACCTCTACTGGTTTTGTCCAATAAAGTAGAATCTGATCTACTTCACATAACAAAAGCAAAATAAAAATTAAAGGGCTTAATAGAACAATAAGGGTTTAGTTTCAAAAGACTATTATTATTCAAGGCCTTAAGCTAAGTATGTCATTATTTTATTTAATTTATAAAAGTCACATATAGAATCAAAAAGTGTGATGCTACTCAACTGATAGTCCATTATGAGGGTCTGCAAGGGGGTTTTCTGTGCATCGTGAAAGCTTGATTTTAATCCTTGTAAATTGTTAAATGCAGAAATTAATTCCTATGATTCGTTAATTTCATGTCTGCCGTGCTTCGTGAAATACAAAATTTGTTCTGCATGATTTCGTGAATAATGTTTGGAACTTTGATTTTTGGTGAAAAGTTGAAACAGGATCTACCTTTCATCAGTGACACGTGTTCTGGATATATTAACTGTGATTTGTTAACTGCCGTTTTTATTTCCCCTGAACTGTGCACAGTATCCCCCCCTTTGCAGACGCTCCATTATGAATTGATTATTTCTTATACCTCAATCTTCTAAGATTGTTTTATTAAATTCATGAACAGAGTTAATCAAAAGGAAAATAAAGTAAAATCTCTAACCTGCAGAAGCAACAAATTTTCCACAAGGAGAAATAGCAGCAAAGCTGTTATTCATTTGCCGAGTGTCCAGAATGGAGAGTATTTCACCTGCATTGGATGACACACAGTAAAGGAGAGTTTAAAGGACCAAACTACTTCTGTTCAGTTGAATTTCAAGTCCCTTTAGACGGTAAATTCTCTTATTGGTTACTATAAAATTAATCTAACAATCATCTGTTTTATGCAAGCTAGCTTTGTTCAAAAGTTGATATAACCAAAAAGTGTATTCCAATTGTTTCAAATAATTATTTTACGGACCATTTCATATTTTCAGGATTTTTAAGTACTGAGATTTAAATTTAAATATTTTATAATTTTTATGACTATAATAAACCCTGATAAAGGTATTATACTAAAGAATCATCTATATATCATTGTTAATAACATAAACTAGAGAGATATGTAAAACTATTCATGAGCCATCATGCTGATAGTATATTTTGTACCAACCTTTCAAGTCCCAAATAATAATCATAGTATCTTTAGAGGCTGACATGATAAACTTTCCATTAGATGAAACTGCCAGGCTTATAATTTCAGCTCTGTGTTTGACAGGGAAATCAAACTCTCCAGTCACCATGGTCCCAGATCCATCCTTTTTCTTGCTAACCTTAAACACGCGGATGGTGTTCCCATTGGCTAGAGCTGTAATAAATGCCCTAGAAATATAATCATAATTGTAATAATTATAACCTATAACCTATACAGCGATCATTATAAACTAAGAAAAGCAGTGCTGTTTAAAAAAATAAAATTTGTAATGACTACCTCAACAAATTGTTCTATGTAGTTGTTATAATATAAAATATTTTTAGTTATAGCTGTTACGTTACAATTTTTTTGATGCTTTTGATTGAGTCTCCCCAGAGCTGTAAGTCATATCTTGCAAACGGTAAGTAATTTGGAACATCTGTTTTCTATTTCAGGAACTGTTTTGATGCAGCTGTCTTTATTGGCTTCAAAATTGAAATGAGGATGAAGTTTGTCAAAGAAAAATTTAATCTTACCTACAAACTAACAAATAATGGATTCTTGATAAATCAGTGATTTGCAAATTTGAAATCTTTAAATAATCATTTTGCCTGTAGTCCTTTTACAAACCACTGTAAATTACTAGTAGATCACTGCTTAATGTGTGCTGAAAGTGTGATTGTTCCTTTAATGAAGTCAATGTAATTTTGAATGAACGAAACTTAAACATTTAATGTTTAAATGAGTTATACAGTTTAGTTGAGTCAGTTTGAGGTTTGATTATTTTTACAAACTTTTGTTGATGTTAAGTCAAGAATATGTTTTATAATTAGTACTTAATTATGGTTAAAATTCGTAACTGAGATCACATTTTAATAATCTAGTGCAAGGATGTCAGCCATGAATGGTGTAGTGCAACTGAATTGTCAGTTTTTGATAGTCACACTGTCAGAACAAACCTGAAGCGAAGAGGATGTGAAGATTGCCTCAAATCCTCACTGCAGGCAAAACAATCAACAGTTTATTATCTAGACTAAAATTGTTATTTGTCCATTTGCACATAAATTTGTAAATTTGATCATAAAGGTGCTTTAAAACAAAAAAGATTTGGCAAGACACATCTAAAAGGTACAAATAATAAATTTAAAAGCATGTTACTTTTCAATTTAAAAAGCTACTAAGTTAAGTTTATCTAATATATTTAACAAATTAAAACCTAATTTTGCAAAATTCTTTCTGAAACAGTTTAAATCATTATGATAATCAAAATGAATATATTGAAATTCCATTTAGTTGCATATTATATATTCAATCATTTTTCAACTTAAAGCTAATAACATTTTGCTCAAAACTTGTATAAAACAAGAAATAACTTTTATGCTACCTGTTGTTTTTCTAGCTGTTTAGGAATATAAAAATACTGGAAATCAACTGGAGGGCCTTTTTTTAAATAAACTCCCCTTTTTTATTAATAATTTTTCATGTTCATGTTGAAAAGTTGTCAAAATTTTAGTAATTATAAATTATTTAGTACATTCATCATTTGCATATCAAGAAAAGTTTCAAGCATACGCAAATTAGCAAAACATCTCACAATTAACTGATGAATTCAATCCAACAGGATCTTACAGTAAATTAACATTTAGTTTATAAGGTAATGTAACTTAGTAAAGAACTTTACTAAGTTACATTACCTTACACTGTACATTTTCTGTAAACTATAGTTTGTTTATGTTTCTTTTTCACAGACTCATGTAAACTCCTGAAAGCAGCCCCTGAGTGGGGTTTCTTTTCGAGATATGCTGCTTTTCAAAATACGGTTGATCTTTTGAGGTTATTTTTGTTAATTCAAGAGGGCAGTTTCATTTTTTAAAATATTATTTAAAATTTCAGTTTTAGCAGAATAGATCAAAAGCATAAGGAATATTGGGTTTTAAACAACTTTATAAATTAATTAAATAAATTTTTATTAATCAATATATCATCTATTAGGATTAATATTATTGTTTAATAAACACTTTGACAAAAAAATATTTTACCTGGAATCTGGACTGAAATTCACTTTTGTTGCATGATCAAAATCTATGTTTGCTCGCACATACCTAAAAAATACAACGAGTGCCATGATAAAATTATTGCATCAAGGATATTTACCAACACAACATACTTCACTAAAGACACAGTTATTTTGTTATAATTTCTAATAATAATTTTAAAAATATTTTATTTAACTTCTTTACGCACAGAGAGTGGTTGCCAAATCTACCGAGCCACAGGTTCATGTCGTTTTAAGTATTTGTCGGCACAGATTTTGGCATAAAAGTTGATTCTATGATGGGAGGAAAACTGGAGACCAAAAAGAAAAAACCTCAGAGACAGATAGAGAATGATTAATCTCTGCTCTCGTGCAAACCCCAGGATTTGAACTCGTCATGTTCACAGTGATGGTATATGTGATAACGACTAGGCCAACCTGAATTCCCTTGCTCTATACCCCTCCTAATGCCCTAGATGTCCTTAATTAAAATAAATGTTAATGAATCTGTTTATATTATGCCACATTATTATATTTCATCAAGTTCAATGTCTTTTGGGATCATGTTTACTATAGTTCATGTCGGTCGATGTATCGACTGCTACGTTGACCGAGTATTGACCAATATACCAATCACCATATCGACCGATACTCGACCAATATGTTGGCTGATATAGGCAAAAATTCTGTCACTACTCGGTCCACGTATTGTTGGAGTGTTGCTGTATCAGTTGACTGATGGCCACCTATCAGTCGAGTTTGGGTTGAGTATCAGCTGATATGTCAGTCGGTATATCGGTCGATACTCAGTCAATGTAGTGGTAGATACATGGTCAACCAACGTGGGCTACATGTATACATGATCTGAATTTAGAATGACATCATTCCAAATTAAAATTAAAAGACACCTAAAAGGTTTCAAACCAATAAAGATCACTTTAACCTTTTCTTCCACCAAAGTGGACATAAAGAAGTCTTCATTTTGGAAAGACCTCATTCAAAACCCTGGATCTGAGTTTGTTTTGTTTCTCATTGATCAAAAAACACATTAGTCTTACTTGTGCTCTTTTTCTTTAAAGTCTTTCACACTCCAAAGTCTAATTGTTCTATCTGTTGAATAAAAAATAAACAAGATCATTTCAGACTTTTGATACTTATCACAGCATTTCCTGATGGGAGCAACTAGCTGAACTTATGTTCAACTATTAAAAGCTTGTTAACTTTAAAAAAACATTCTGTTGTTCAATGAAAGAATATCCCTTCATGAGAACATCAACAAGATTGAATGAAATTAGTATTCTTAATTTAAATAAAAACATTTAATTTGTTTATCATAAGCATTACAGATCATGCAATGTCTTGTTATTACTTAATGAAAGATTAGTACTCAAAACATCAGCTCCCTACAGCAATCTACATAATAATTTCAAACTTAAGTATTTTTGAGTTACAGCTACTATAGGGGTGTTTCAATAAGGATTTTGGTTGTTGGAAGATTTTCAGGTCAACTTTTTTTTGGAAACTTACATTGGTTCAAACAGCACATCGAGTTCAATATTAGATGTGAATAAAACAGTATTTTTTCATTTAGCACTTAGGTAAATTCCTTAAACTCTTTGGGTATTTGAAGCAATTTAGCCCCATAGCGAACGAGTCACATTGGACATTTACCCTCCATGTACCCTGCCATTGAAGGGAGGGTTGAGGTACCAGACTAGTCAAAATGAAATATTATTTTATAGACAATAAAATCTCAAGAAAAGAATCCTTTAAATCTAAAATTACCCACTGCCAAAAAACTAATCTAACACCGTATGAATTTGGCAACTAACAAAAAAGTAAAAAAAATGTACACGTCAGCACATCAAACACTCAACTTCTCCAAGCAACGAATGAAAAAAATTGCATAACCTTGTGAAACAGATGCTAGATATTTGCCATTTAAACTGACGTCTATATCAAACACATCTGAAGTGTGGCCTTTTAAAACTGCACACTGTCTTCTGTTAAACTGAACCGTGGAAGAACTTCCAAGACGTTTCTTTCCGCCTTTCGTTCTTTTTGCTGTTCCATTCTGTTTGTGTTTCACTTTTTCTGATTCAGTTTTTTTCTCTTCCACGACCGTTGAACTTAAAGGTTTACTTTTACCTTTTAGTTTGGATAGAATAAATAAGAATAGAACAAGTGCACCGACAGAAACGGCAGCAACCACTGCGCCGATTGTGGTCGTCTCTTCCGCCACGTCGTCGGCCATTTTGGTTGCTACAGCCTCGCTTTGACGATCTGGTGCTTTTAAAAAAAACAAAAAAAAAAACAAAAAAATTCCTGTGCCTTTTTTTCCTGACACAAAGCAGGCGATGGTCCACTTTGCGTGCAGGTGCAACACATCTTCACCCGAAAGTTATATACAGAAACACCCGAACCTACCATGTAAATAAAATTTTTAGTCTTTGAGGCTTAGAAGATTGAGGGACTAAAATGTTTTTTGTTACGAACCTTATATCGCTAAATTAACTGATAATGTACCTGAGGAACTTGATACGATGTACTTTCCATTTGCGCTGAATTCAGCTCCCTCAACAAACGACGTATGGCCTTTTAAAGAAGCAGCTTGCAAAGGGTGGGTTTGGTTGGAAATCGTCAAGGCTGTGGGAATAGGCATGTTTTTATGGTCTAAAATCAACCCACGGCTTCTTTCGTTGACTTCGTTTCACTGACTTGTCAGCCAAAGTTTTCTTTTCAAGCTCTCGACTTCTTGATAATTGCCCTTGAAGCAATTATTTCTAAATTTCGCTGAAATGGCAATGAGAAATTTATCAGGCACGCGTCTTTTTCTTGTGGTAAAAATTTGCTCCTGCTTTGCTGTAGGGAGTATTTAAATTTTGAACGCCAAACAGCAGGTAAGCAGGTTTCTATCTGTGATCTGGCGGATGTCCAATTTAACGCTTCATATCTGTGGCCCACGAGAAAGCTGGGATGAAATTTTTGCCACCAGCAATGAAAACAAAATATTATCTCTAAAATAACAACAAAGCAGCTCACATGCTAATTTACTATGAGCTCAGACAAAATGTCTAATCCACTTGCGGAAAGCAAGAAACTGATTTATTTTGCCATTTATGGTTACGTTTATCTTGCAACAATACTTCAGTGACTGTCCTTTATTTTGTTATCTTTAACCGACTGAGTTTTCTTTTATACTTCTGCACGCAGTTAATTACAAAGTATAACACTGATAGACTGAATCATTTGCCACAACTAAATTTTATCACCGGTCAAGTCATTTCAAAGCAGATTTGTGTTTATACGTGATTATACCGTATAGGAGATTTATTTTCACTGGATTACTTTTAAGAGCTCATTATTCTAAAAGCCATTTCTCACAAGTATTTGTTATTGTTCCCAACTCCACAACTTTAAATCGGTAATATGCAATAAAACACAAAATTCAAAATTCTCTTTTAGTTTTTTTGACATAAACTTCCAATAACAAAAATTTTAAAAAAACTCACAATGTCTTCTCGATTAGGTATTACAATCTCTACATGAGCTATCAAACCAATATACTGTATTTTGATTATAAAACATCTTCTTTTGTCTCTTTCACTTCCCCTTTATTGCAAAATCTTGATCACATCTCTAGATGTCATCTAAATAAAGTTTTTAATTAGCCTTCTAAGAAAATTTTCCGACTGTGGTATGTGCAAACCTCCCTGAATTTGCACACTACCAAGGAGAAGAATAAAAACTAATGGTTTGGCATAGAAGTGTTTATTTAACTATCTTTTTCTTTAAAATTTGCTCCACTGTAACATAATGTTACCAATGTTACCATAAAGCACAGCGTTGTGATGCTAATAGCATTTTCCATTAACCTTAAAATGATATTGCACCCTCAATTTTGTGATAATTTATGAAGCTTTGTTTTTGTCTAGCTGTTCCAACCTATCAAAACGTTTTTACTCTTAAGGTAAGGAAATTCATAACAAAAGCTGAAATAAAATTTCAGACGTCGGCTTTTGGTAAAAACAGAACTATCTTTGCAAAAAAATAAAAAATAGCCTGATGTTTTCAACTAAATTGTTGAATACATACGTTGAACTCAAGCTATAAGATTTCACTGGACTGTTTTTTTTTTATTAATTAAAAGGCAAAATGTTTTGTGTCGTTTTAATCACGTATAGACCGTAAAGAATTGTGATTCTTTGTAAAATCTTATCGGAATTTTTGAAGCATTCTCAAAAGAACCGAAATAATTATACTGACTTGCCCCCGGCTCTCACGTATAAAATTCTGAGAACAAAATGAAACACGAATTGCAAAGTGAACGAAAATATATAATTATATTAAAAGACTGACGTCTTCAAAAAACGCAATTCAGTTTTGAGGCCCAATATTTGACTTTTTGCGCTTGGAAAACTTTACCGCTTTACCAAACAAGCAAATAAATGCAACCTTATTTCATTTATTAACGTTCCAACATGTAAAAGTAACTAAAAAAACGCTAAAAAACAGAAAAAACAAAAAAAAATTTAAAACATTTTCTCTCAGATTTATAACCCCAAAAATAACATAAGGAACTTAAGAAATTGTCAGACTTTTAGACATTATGGCGAGTGAATAACATTTTCCTTTGAGATAGCCAAATTCAAAACTTGCTTTGGTCAAAATAACATTAATTTAAGTATTAACTTTACAAAATCAGAATGTGCTATGATAGCAAGAAAGAACAAAGAACTGCCTGATCCTAGCTAGCTTTTCTGTTTAATGTAGCGGGTTGAATTTGAAAAAAGGAATAAAGTGTTTAGTAAGACGTAATCTTTTTTTCTTTTGTAGAGAGACGAGAAATATTTGAAAAGACAATTTGTTGGCCAGTCACCATAAATGTTAATATATTATCTGCACAACAATAAGTAGAAAAATTGTTTGTATAAAAAAAACTAATGATTCGTCCTGTATAAGCTTACAGTGGCCGGTTAGGGCTATGCACAATTTTTAGGGATTTGATATTTTTATTCTATTTTTTTTAGGTGTCTTTATTGCTAAGGTTTTTACTTTTTTTTACTAAAATCTTGATTTTTTTAAACAAGTTCTTTGTTCAAAAAATTACAAACTTATAACTCGACATTTAACGTTAATTTAATAGTTTAGAACAGGGTATCAAAATCAAGCCATTTCTTGTTTAGAACAGGGTCAGGTTTGTGAAGGTCTAGCGGCACACCCCCACCCGAAATTATGGTGAGTACCCCCCCCGGGAATTTTTCCAGCAACGTGCAATGCAATGCTGACGACAAGGAAAATTGCAAGTTGCTAGTGAGATGTCAAACTTGAGCAATTATTTCACAACTCGCAACGCAATTTATTTTTACCTGCGATAAAATTAAATACGACGCAGTTGTTCGCAGTTAAAGACAACTGTGACATGACAGTTTGCGAGCAGGCTGCCAGAGTACATGTTACACGCTGCAACTGGCTTCGCAACGTTGCGAAAAGTAGAAGATTGTTCAACTTTTTCTGCAACTTGCTTCGCAATTTTTCGTTGCATAGCCAGTTGCACAGAAAGATGTTACACGCGCAATTTTGTCAGCAACTTGCTACGCAATGGGACTGCGATGTAAGTTGCTGGAAAAATTGCCTCGTGTAACACGGCCTTAAAACCGGCGCATGCCA
The DNA here is from genome assembly GCA_025447995.2 of Isaurus tuberculatus. Taxonomy (NCBI): domain Eukaryota; kingdom Metazoa; phylum Cnidaria; class Anthozoa; order Zoantharia; family Zoanthidae; genus Isaurus; species Isaurus tuberculatus. Next base: position 2,723 of record JAOEHV020023002.1, on the reverse strand, counting down.
TTTGATATCTCTCTAGTAAATACCGGGTCCGAAAAGCTGAAGGCCCAATCTCCTCACCTGCGAACAAAATTTCGGTCTCCCATAATCCTTTGTACCAAGGCCATCATGGCGGACAGCTTGAGTCCTAATATTATCAAAAAGATTCTTTATGCCGGCGATGGTGAAATTCCACATTTTCCTGAAGGAACGAAGGTATAGAAGACACAAGTTTCAATTTGAATGTCTGCGGTGTGTGACTAAATTAAAATTTATTCCATAGGCCACCTTCCACTTCAAAACTTTCAAAACCAATGAAAATAAAACGCAGATCGACTGCAGTCGTGAACTTGGCAATCCATTTGAGCTACTCATTGGTCGCAAGTTTAAACTGGAAGTTTGGGAAGAGCTTGTAAAGACAATGAGGGTTGGAGAAGTTGCAAGTTTCACAGTAAACAAAGAAGTAAGTAAGTGAACCGAATCGTTTAGGTTCTTTTGTTTTGAATCAATTGGCAAATTTCATAAAGTGTTTGCTTTTATATCCTTTGGTACTGAAGTAAAAATAAACAATCAATAAACATGGAGTTAATTGGTGAGTTGATATCTTATGCCACACGTGCTCCTTTTTGCAGCATTTATTTTAAGTTCACTGTGAAGTGGATTCTTCCTAAATAAAATGACAATCAATATTTTTTCAATTTCAATTTCAATTTATTGCTTCCATCACTAATACATTGTTGTTCATGATAACTATACAATGCTAAATAAAAATAGTGATGAGGGAGTCTATAGAAAAGCAAAAAAAATGCTTGAAGTTTTAGATCCCTTTGGATTGAGGTCAACTGCAGCTTAGCTAGATAATCATTGTTAACTAAAAATAGTTTTAATGATGAGAAATAGAATTGTTGACAATATTTAGTTAAATTTGTTTGGCGGAAATGAAATTTTTTGAATAACAACACTTTCTAACATTAAATATTGACATGTGATAAAAATTAGTTAATTTTTTTTCCTTTAGTTTGTTGGAAGTTACTATTTGATATCAAAGAGTCTGCGAGGCATGTCTAAGAAAAACAAAAATTCCCATGATAACCATGAAGAACTTGGCCATCAGCACTCATGTGGACTGTCTGCCCTCAAGAGTACCGGTTACCCTGATCTTGATGAACTGATGAAAACAGAGCAAGACCTTATTTTTGAAATTGAACTCTTGAAAGTGGAGTTACCTGGAGATTACAAAAAAGAAGCTTGGCAAATGGACCTAAGTGAGAAACTTGAAGCAATTCCCAAGTATCGAGAGGAAGGTAATGCACTTTATGGGCAGAAAAAGTATAAAGAAGCTGCAGGGAAATATGCAGAGGCTCTTGGATGCTTGGAGCAGCTGTGTATAAGAGAAAAACCGCGAGATGAGGAATGGAATAAACTGGACAAAATGAAAATCCCATTCTTGCTCAATTATGCCCAATGCATGCTACTTGAAAAAGATTATTACAAAGTAATTGAACATACAAGCACTGTGCTTGAAAAGGATAAAGAGAATGTAAAGGCCTTGTACCGCAGAGCAAAGGCTCATGTTGGAGCATGGAACCCTGAACTGGCAAGGGAAGACTTCAAACGAGCTGCTGATCTTGATCCAACCCTACAACGAACTGTTAAGAAAGAGTTAGAAAATCTTGATAGGATGATTAAAGAACATAATGCTGAAGATGGCAAAAAATTAAAAGCAATGTTTAGGAAATAGAAAATACTCTCGAAAAAATCTTATTTAAAAAATAAATAAATATCTCAGAAAATTAAAATTATGTAAATTACTTATTGTATGTTTTATCAAACACTTTGTTTACCCACAATAAATAAAGTTTTATCACTTATTAGAGTATTAATATTATTATTGTTATTATTATTATTATTATGTAGCAGTAAAAACTTTAGGATGCTATCCTGTAAAAATAACTAACTCATAGGGCGCCCAGCATAGCCTAAGTATTAGTTACCACTTACAATAGAGTTCTTGAAATTAATAAAAATATTAATGTCCACATAAAAATCATGAAAATATATATATATATATATATAAATCTGATACTTGTGTTGAAAAAATTTTCTAGAGCGCTCAACTTTTCAGGAGCGGTATAATACAATAAATTTAGTTCAGGTTTCAGAAGAAATTCATTGCTTTATTGCTACAGATCTGTTTCGTATGGTCGAGAAATGTCCACACTCAACAGGCATTCATTCACTCATCATCAGATTCACTTAAATTGCCTGTTGAGTGTGGACGTTTCTCGACAATACGAAACAGGTCTGTAGCAATAAAGCAATGAATTTCTTCTTAAACCTGAACTAAATATATTGTATATAAGGCCAAGTAAAAAAAAATTATTAGTTTCCCGTCCGGAATCACCAAAAACATGAGGCGGGAGGCCCTTACTATTTCTTATTTTGTCATTTTTTGTTATTTTCCGAAATATAGGTTATGACCCCTCTTCTTCCAACAAAACAGTAGAATACAGCCTCCATTTCATCTCAAGAGTTCATACATCTAATTTCATTATTTATTACCAGCCAGCTTTTCACATTTATCCTTTTAAAGACTTACTAGGAACTTTCAACTTCCAATACTAGCGCGCTCCTTCGTTGTTTGGAAAACCAACTTAAAATATATCAGTATACCGTAATTTCTGTATTTAGCCCCCCTTCTCTTTTAAGCCCCCCTCTCTAATAAGCCCCCCTCTTTTAAAGGCAGA
>JAOEHV020022906.1:0-18233 GCA_025447995.2 Isaurus tuberculatus | reverse complement strand
TGTCTGATGAGTGCGTGAGCACGAAACTCGGAGTAACAGAAACTTTGTCCCTCTGTTTTCTTAATTAATATAGTTAGCTCTACACTATTTATGTGTATTGAGCACTTTTTTAACAGCATTAGCCCTTTCACCATATGACTATATATATATATATATATACACATACAAAAGTATACAATGTGCCCTCCCGGTTACCACTATAATGGCTTTATGGCAGCTCGTGAACTTGGGCACACGATATACGGTTACACATTGTAGTATTGCATTGTGGAGTCACAATAGTGCTCAAACTGCGAGCAATGAGCAATGCATAATGCAAACAGTGAATGTTTCTTCATGAAACTCTCCACCCAATCCTTAGAGTGCTCAAAAGCATTAGACGGAGAGTTTCCTAAAGAAACGTTCACTGTTTGCATTATAAGGAAGCCACATTCAGTTTTTATGCCAAATATATATATGTATTTATGAATTTCTTTTCTCTTACAAGTTCTTGATGTGTTAACAAACAAACTATTTGTAAAAACTCATATCTTTAATCATCGGTAGAAACTACACATTAGAAAACTTCAGGACTGGAAATCTCCTTCAACTTTTTTCTACAGAATGATGGAAAGATTTGTTGGTAGCAGAACATCAGATGTACCAAACATGGTGGATATAAAATTCGAACAGGCTGCCTCCCAGGATAAAAATAGTAATTTAGAATTATATCGCTTTTACTTTAACTTCAAAAAAGATTCATTCAACAAATGATTAGAATGTTTTCCAACACATTTGATTTAATAGTTTAGGTGATATAATTGAGTTTTTTAATCTTTATTATAAGTCAGTTCAAAGTATACAAGTAGATTATGATGCGGTTTTTAAGAAAGGCATGATGGTACTCTTCAAGCTGAAATTTTAAAATTATCTTAAAACGGTTCTAAAAATAGCTCATAAGTATTCTAAGCTTTCGCATCATCAGGATTTTAATGTGAAATATCTTATTTTGTTGAGATTTTAATGTAAAATTAAACTTAAGGCAAGTTTGGTCTAAAAAACTAAACCTGTGATCTCAGATTTTGTAGAAGGACGTTTGACTCGGGAGTTTAGTCCAAAGTTAGTGCCATTTTGTGTTATTCATTGCTAATATTATCTTGTATTCCTAGTCAATATGGAAATCCACAACGTACACTTAGTGGTAAACCTGGAGTTCATCCTAAACCTGGCAAAAGTATTTACATCAGCCATGAATGCAGAGGCCAAACCAAGCTCAACGCTATCACCTTCAGCAGCGTTACCTGCTACCAAAACTCAGGCAGTGGTTGCAACTGGACTGGAGAAAGAACCAGCCGACCTTAAACTTCGCTTTACTGTGCAGAACCCAGAGATTGTTCTCCTCGCCGATGCAAAAGACAAACGCACAAACGCTTTGTTCTTGAATGTATGTACAAAAGAAAACTTTGTTAAGTACTTTGGTTCGTGCATCGCAATCCATTCAACTTGACATCATTATCCTCATGTATTGATTTAGGACTGTCTAAGATAATAGTAGGAACTCAGTAGAAATATCATGCATTATTACCTGAATCACACTAAAAAATAAGGCTGGAAGACGTTACGGCATTTACCAGATATTTATAAATTATTTGTTAACTTTATTGTTAGTTCTTGGACGTTGATCTGTCAGGTTAACCAGCAGGCCATTTTATTCAAATTGATTTATGGTTAGCTCAGTTTTTGCTCCATTTAGATCTACATTTTTTATAATTGCGTAAAAAAGTCTTCGACAAGAACTTTTAGTTTAGATATTAGGCCAACGTGTAGCAAAAATTGGCGGTGAAGAGTGTCAGTCTTCCTTTTCTTTTTAGGATTATTTTGGTATTTTCTAGGTATAGGATGCAAAACAAAATCTAAAAATTTACTCGTAAAGTGCGTCGGTGAGTAGTTAAAACACGTGGTTTAACCAATCTCCTAGGTTAGCATGTTTTATCATCGTCGTAAAAGTAAAATAGAAAGCTAATGTTTGTACTTAAGAGATGAATAAACATTTCAAGATGGAGTGTTTATAATATTTAAGAGCTGGTTAATAATGAGAAGAAGACTGAAGAAATTAAGATTCGTTTATTTCCCTTTGCAGAACTCGGTAGAGTTTCATTACCTGTTGAGTCATGGGCAGCAAAAGATGTTTGGTTCTGTGTCAGATCTAAAAATAACCTCTGCTAAATTTGAAGAGGAGCAGCGTGCATCGACAACAGTTCAGGTATATTTGTTCCTTATTTGTTTTATTTTGACTTCGTCAAACTTACAATAAGCTATTTTTCTTTCTTAAAACATTTTATATTTTTAAATCATAGGCTTATCCCTCAATCAAACTGGTCGCTTTTTATGGCTTTAAAGTTTGACATGTGCGTTTGGTTATTGTTGAGGTACTGTTTGTTATTTTCATTGTGTAAAGATTTGAGTAACGGGAATATTTGTTTTTGTAGGTTTTTCACCTATCACATGTGTCACTACACAGTTCAGCACCTGAGGGGGGAGCTATGCATGTAGACATTTCGACTGGGTTTGCTCGTGTCAATATGTCACCGCCGGTTATCAAGACTATTACTGCTTGTGTCACCTCTCTTACCCCTACAAAGGTACATCGTAATACCAACTTACATTTGTATTTGTTTTGTCAGAAGAGTCTGTATAAATTGCTTCAAATGGTAGCGTATTGCAAGAACGATGACAATGAAAACTTGATATTGTTATTGTCATGTTCTTCAATATATAGGAGGAAGAAAGCAATGATAAAAAGAAAGAAGTGGATAATTCTGATCTGTGGGTTGAGAAAATTATTGACTGCAGTCAAAGATGGTACTTAGAACCAGGTGAGAATTAAATTTGTCGCAAAATCAGGTTCAAAAAGAAAAATCACTTTTCTTCATCAATTAAATGCTATATAGATTACCTGGTAACTTTTTATAAATATTTCATTTATTTACGAATTTTTGCAATCGTCAAACCACATGAACTTGTACATTTGCCTCATCTCAAAAGTTAATTTAACAACTATTTATAAAACACTGAACTGAACAACACACTCAAAACTCTGTTTGTGGCTTTAGTTCCAAAGGATCAGTTTATTCCCGGATCAAGAATTCTTGGCAGATGGCCAAAAAACAAGAAGTACTATGAGGGGTTTGTCTCTAAGATCGATAGTCGCATCCATTTGCAGTTTGACGATGGTGACAAAACGTCACATGACCTAAACGATATAGCCGCTGTTCTTTTTGACCAAGTTCCAGAACCTACTGATCTCAAGGTACGAAAGAAAATGCAACAGCGTTTTTTAACTTAGTCTCAGATAAGAGGGGTTATATTTAACAATTATTCTCTCAAGGCGAGGTGTATGGTGGCAGCGTATTCGCCGAGATTCGAAGCACCGGGACGAATATTCTAAAAGCCACTCTTTATCGAGATTGAAGAGAATTGTTGTATTAGTATATACAAACTCGGTGGGTTTTCTGGGTTTTCATTTTTTAAATCCCAAATAACTCCATTTCAATCGGTTCAAGCGACAAACTGAGATTCGCTTTCATGTTTGAACTCATGTATAAAAAATTTAACGAACTTTCAGTGTACACTTAGAGCTTCAACCAAAAAAGAGATTTCAAAAACTTAGCATTCTCATTAAAAAGGAGCGAAAAGTAAAGAGAAAGCAATAACAATAGAAAGAAACCTGATTAAAAGCGTCCAAAGTTCACTTGGAGTAAAAATTGAAGAAACAATTTGTAAAATTTCTTCCTGAAGTTGTGTCATGTTCTTGTTCAGGAATGTTGGCTGTTGAGTAAAAGAGAATTGGGAATGCTGGCAATTGAAAAGAGCTTTTTATTTGTCTCGTTTTGCAAACTCTGTCAGTTGCCGCTCTGATGGCGGTAAGGTTTGATTTATTAAAGTAAACATCCTGTTTCCTTGCAGTAACATAAAATTTCCTTGCACACTTGTTTTGCTCTTCTTTCCCATGTATTCGATGTTTTTCTTGGACTTTTGTTGTAAAAATCAGTCTCGAAAGCGTAGTTATTTTATTGTCATACAAATAAATTAATAAATAACTTGTCACTTTTTGAAACTGTGAAATTTATCTAAATTGTAGAGAAACCAGTATAATGGAACTAAAACTTTTTCTTTACCTTAAAAAGCTTTGAATCCATACTTTATCAACTACTTAGGGTTAGAGGAGTTATCTTGCATTTGCAAAATTTCGGCTTTTGTTCAAAACTGTCTTTTTGTCATTCAAGCCTTTCAAAAATTATCCATCCACTGGGAGGTGAATGTTGTTCAATATTACCGTATAGCGAACTAATCAGAATGCGTATATCACCAAAACTTGAACTTAAAACTGTAAACTTGAACACCAAGATCACCGAGTTTGTATATACTAATAATAAATTTATTTATTAAAGTGTGTTTTCCTTGGGGAGGGTCCTGATTAGAAAACAAGTATCATGGCGGACCAAAGGGACGGAGCTTTTACTTTTAGAATGGACCAGTTAGCTCTACAGCAGGAGCGATGTCATGGCGGACCAAAGGGACGGAGCTTTTACTTTTAGAATGGACCAGTTAGCTCTACAGCAGGAGCGATGTAGCATCGCTGTCAATGGAATGCAAACATTTATACTAAAAAACGCACATTTAAAGCATTTAAATCTATGACGTGCTCAGCTGTAAAAAGAAAGAGATCGCTAAAGTTTGTAATCGAATTATCATTTAATAAACCAAATGTTAAAATCAAGAATATTCATAGAGAAAAAAAACTAATTTTTCTGTCACAGTCCACTTAGCATCTTTATTTTCCGTTATTATTGTGCCGCAGGGCACGAAATTAACTTTTTTTTCAAGGAGCCAAGTGGCTCCTAAATTTTTCAAAGTGGTCGCCAAGTCCAAAAAGTTAGGAGCCATTTTTTTTTCAAAAACAAAAAAGGGATAGTTGATAAAACACATTGTACAATACTGTCAAATTGAAGGGTTTTCCTAGCTTTCAAGTGAAGTGACTTTATTAACTTATCTGAACGTTTTTGTATATAACAACTCTGGTTATGTAGTTATTCATTAACAGAGACGAATGAACATTTTCAAACTTTTACACTAAGTTTGTCATTTGTAAGTTTTATTCTGTTTTTGAGTTCTGGTCGCCAACATGGCGACTAATTTTTGAATCTTGGTCGCCAGCACGGTAATTTTAGTCGCATTGGCGACTGTATTAGGCGCAATTTCGTGCCCTGACTGTGGTTAGCAAAGAGTGATGGTGTAGCTTGTAAGAGTCGTGTTACAACTTAAAAATTGAACACATGCATTGGGTTAGGTTCCTTACTAGACCATCACTTACTGCTTGTAGATAATATTTAGCAAAAATTGAAAACTTGCAGTTGTTATAAACGACAACGCTTCAACCTTACTTCCAAGTTTGAAATGGCTATGATAGTTTTTTTAGCAATTAATGTTGGTTATACGATGTGATAGTATAGCGTTTGACGTAATTCATTATCAAAGTCATTCTCTGAAATTAGAGTCTTGATCGTTTTGATGAAAAACTCTGCATGGAGAATGGCAAGCTCTTCGTCTACAGCATTTCTGAAATCATCTTCAGGATGTTATGGTTGATAAATATTTTATTGACGAACTTTTTGCTTGACTTTTTTAAAGATTGGCACCAAGGTGATAGCAAAGGACCTGACAGTTTACTTTTACCACCCCGGTAAAGTTGTTGAAATAGAAGAGGACGACAAAGGACAGACTCGATACACAATAGAGTTACCTGACGGCACGAAGCAGACAAACGAAAGAGTCACTATGCGCCTTCTTCCAACCAACAAATCTCGAGGTAGGTTTTTCTACTTCAAACCTTTGGTGCGGTTCGATTATTTGCGGCAAGTTGATAAGCATTCTGCAGTTACTGAAGAATTTTTATCTTTTTCAAACAGAAATCAAGGTTTTCAGAAACAAGATTTGTTTGTAGCAATGGTTATTTTGTTCATTCTTATCTGTACCACACTTCACTTGCTTTTAAAATATATTTTTAGTAAGAGCAAAGTTTAGTAGATTTAGCTGAAGTCTCTCGATTTTCCTATTTTACGTTGTTGTTTTATTATTTTGCTTTTTGCTAACAAACCAAGACTTCTTATTTTTTTGTCCTGTATCAGGTGAAACAATCGTTCCTTCAAGTATCGTCTTCGCACGGTGTAACAATGGAAAATACTCAAGTGGCTTTGTCTCGGGTATACAACGTAGCCGATACACAGTGCGTCTTTACACAGGAGAAGTTCTTACCTTTGATGTCAATGATTCGCCAGCCCTCGTCCTAGACAGAAATCCTGAACCTAATAGCATTCAGGTTGGAACTAGAGTGATCGGTTCTTTGCCCAAGAGCGCATGCTGGCATTGTGGTAAAGTGATAGAAATCAAGCAGGAAAAGGGCGAGGCTCTCTTCCAAGTGATGTTTGAGGATGGAGACCAGTGTTGGCACGGGGTGGATGATATACGACCAGTCAGATTTAACAAACCAGGAGGTGTGCTAATAACATTAAGGATAATATCAAAGAAAACAAATACAGCTGCACTATTAAAATGTCTGCTAACTTCATTTATGGGAATTTAGACTTTTGGTATTGAAAGAGTCCGAATAAAGATTTAATTATTTTTTTCAGATTTACAAAACATTTAAGGTCTCTGAAGCTGAAGTGTTTCAGTGTCCTGGTAAATTTTAGGCATTATGTCAACATTATTTTGCTTTCCTCTTTCAATTTGTTTTTTGTTTCTCTTGCTAGTACTGCCTAGATTGCTTATTTTTACCTCTTTTACTATCTTTTAGTACCTGAAGGCGTTATTGATGTTGGCACTGTAGTGTGGGCGTTATGGAGTGGTATTCGATATTTTAAAGGTTTCGTTTCCTACAAGGGCTCAAAAATCCACGTCGACTTCTATGACGGTGATAAATATTTGTATGAGTTGAAAGACGCCATGGTCACTATCATACCTGATGTCGTTTCCAAGCCTTCCGATATTCACATTGGATCCAGAGTGATTGCAAGATTCAAGAAACGAAAAAACTTCTTCTCAGGAATTGTTCAAGAGATAGATAATTCGGATTCTACAGTACCTCGTTTTGTTGTGCTGTTTGACGATGGTGACAAAGAAGTGAATACTGTTGACGATCTACGAATTTTGCATGCGAAGATCGACTCCAGTAAGTTGATAGATTTGTACGTGCTATGGTGACATAATAATGGCAATGCATGAGTCTTCGATGCAAGTGTGGTAATTGGGTAACTTCAGTGTATAAGTTTGCATTGACATTTAGTTATAAGAGATTATTAATTAAAAACATTCAAACTGTTAAGCCTTCCTGGAATGTAGTAGCTTCTTTTTTTTGGTCTTTCCGAACTCCGATCTTAGCCGGTTTTCGTGTGTCTTGTCAGTGGAGTTTCAAACATTATATTCTTTGTTAAAACTAATAGTTTGTATCTCGTAACCATTTTAAAGCGTTGCAATGACAGAACAGTTACAACCGCTCATTTTTACCAGCAAGGTAACCATTTTTTTCAAAAATAACTCTTAAAGTGCGTCGTTAGCGAGTAGATAAATCACGTTAGCTCCCTTTTTGATTACAGCGATGATAAAACATTTCAACCTTAAGTCAATAAATTGCACCGTACGAAGCCGGGTATTATTTTTTCTAATTACAGCTCAAGTAGGACAAGCAGATCAGGAGAAAGAAGAAGTTGAGAGAAACGAACAGGTCTGTACAAAGTAGGATAAGGCGGGGAAGGGAGAATACTAATGATATCATAAAAAGTAAAAAAATAAAAGATAGACTTCATATCCTTTGGGAAAAGTCAAATTTAAACCAACAAATTTACCATTTTAACATTTTAAGTTTCAATATTAATTAGTATTATACCATATGATTGCGAATGTGTGCGAGTTGCACTAACTAAATATGGCAGTGGACGCTGTCAATACTTGTTTAAAAGAAGGGAGCATTGAATAGGATTAAAGGCTATGAGAGGACGATAGAAAGCACTTTTTCCGTAAAAACGGCATCAGCGCTGATACTGTAAACGGTTTGAATCCATGAGTGACATTAATAGTTCAAGTAAATATGATTATAATTATAAGCTCGGTACAGATTGTTAAAACGTCAGTCCCTTTCTTTTACAATTAGCTTTGTAAAGACTTGACTAATCACAGCTAATAACAATGATGATAAACTAAATTTGCAGATGGTTCTTCAAATGGAAGGATTCGAAGTCAAAATTGAAGGAAACTTTGGGGGTCAGATTATACCAATGTTGACCATGGATGGACAAATACAGGCAGAAGTCAAGAATTGGTCGTCTGCGGTAACTATAACCAACGTTTGTGTTAGTTACAATTAAATTTTAAGTGTGATAATGCTCTTCTTCAAAATCAAATATTCGAAAATTGAAAACGTTTTATGGATTGTTTTAGGTTGTGCAGATACTTTTATTGTAGGGAAGGGAATTTCCGTATGTTGTATAGTTTAACTCTGCTATGTATATTATGTTATTTTAGCTGGAAGCAAATACAACATTGAGTGTTGCTGCCAATTATTTTAACGAGAATTTGTCCGAGTGGGAGCCTCTTATTGAGGTGATTGAAGATGAGAAAAAGAGAACAAAACCATGGGAACTGGCTGTTAAGGTAAAATGTCTTTTTTCTTATTGTTTTACCTGAGATACATTACAGTCGAGCCGCGGCTAGACTATCGATTAACTTGTCCCGTTTTGTAAAGGATATAATCTCGTTTTTCGATTATAATCTCGTTTTTCGATTACCCGGAATATTTACCCAGGTTCCAATTAGTTCTGATACTGTAAATAACAATGATGTGAGAACGTGAGAAAAATTGTAGATTGAATGTACGAGGTTTTTAATGCATATATAACCAAGTGATGTGACATTAATCATTATACATCTTTTTCTCTACATGTATGAGGATAGTTGATTATGTACCATAATACATGATTGCCATTCATAGAATAACCCATGAAATACCAACTTAGACGTACAAGATGTTTCTTTTTGGCTATAGACATGAATTTCATCTGCTCAAACGAAAATTAAGACATTGTCTCCTTCCTCACTGTATAAAATTGCTGTTATCAACCAACCCTAGAAATAAAGATTACTGTGTAAAACCTTTAAGGTAATTTTTGTAAATGAAAAGACAGCTTGCATGATTAAATGAAATTTAATATTTCGATCCGGTTAGTTAAGAGTTGAATTTAGAATAACACTCTGCAAACAACATATCTTTTTGATTTTAATTTATTCTTTTCGTCAGTTTGACATTGGTGCAGAAAGTGGCGCAGAAAACGTAGATGATACGAATGGAGGCAGTTTTGACGTGAATGCTGAACCATCTATGTCGTTAGCGGTTGCCTCACAAGACGTTCTCCAGTTGACCGTCACGAAAACCAGTCTAGATGTCTTTAAGAAGTTGGGAGCTGTAAGTCTTGTAGTTTCGTGGAAAACTGACTTTGCGCAACTAGTTCTTATTTATGGTTGTTCGCAAATTAAGCCAAAGCTTTTGTTGTCCAGGCATTCAGCGAAGCGGTTTCACTGCAGGCGAGTGGTACAGACTTATTGGATGGTGTGGCACCATATGAAGTGCGCAATGAGGTATGTTTTGTTTTAATCTACTTCTGACTGCTTTGCATTTCGTTTTTATACCGTCTACCTTTACTAAGAAAGAGAATTTCTTTAGTTTCTTGGTTTGGTATCAATCACTTGTGAATCTAAAGTCCTTAATGCGATCAGACTTACAGTAATTACGTAACAAGTATTTGTCAAAATAGGCGAAAAAGGAAATAATGAATTAGTAAAGAGCAGAAACTCAGTAGTGAGCCGAAAAAGGCGGATACGTGAGGACCCAGGTATGGGTTCACACGAGGCTTGAGTTTTCTTCCTAAAATAATTATGTTGCCTTCTTCTGCTCTGCAAAAGGTACTTCGACATAATGTTAGTCCAGACTCGTTACTGTTTCTTTTAGAAGGGCTCAAAGAAAAAAGTGTCGTACAATTTAGATAAACCGTTCTATCGCTACATGTAGAAAAACGTAGAAAAAAGAAAGAAATGACTAATTTTTTAAACTGATCTTAATTTAACCTTTTTTGTTTTTTTTAAGCTTGGTATTGGAATTGTAGTAAGAGCTGGTGACGATTTTGAGGTAAATATTATAATCTATAAGAAATGTCAAAAGGCCTAAATCATGCGTTTATAGAATCTGTTCATATTCCTGGCGTTTTGTTAAGACAGGGATTACAACTTTAGCTTTTTAATATATACTCCATTTGAGTCTCTCCTTGAAAGGCAATTGTTAAAGGTTGCTTTTATCTTGATTTGATGACTTAAGAAAATTGTTTTTTGTTGTTTAGACCTTTACGGTCAAAAGCAAAAAAACCTTTAAGCTGGATAAAATCCACGAAGGGCGAAGGTTGTGTTGATGATAATGGTAATGGTGTAGGCTCTAGGGACCTTGTGCTGTTTTATTGCTATTTTTTGTCCGTTCGAGGTACCTGCTGGAGCAGATCCCAAAGAAAGGACGGTAGCAGTTTCTGCAGGTCATGGGCTTCCACTCAGATTTGAAAAGACTTTCAACAGAAGGACGAGTCGATACGTTAAGAACAATGCCCTTGGACCAAGTATTGGTCTCGAGGTAGGAGTTTAATTACATCAAATCTGTTTTTCAGCTTTAGGTTCCCGTTAAAAAAAGTTGATAATGATATTAACAGTAAATAATCTTCTTTTCATAATGATTATTTGTATTCGTATTTGTAAAAAGCTTTATCAAAATTGTGTATACTTGATAATCTCATACTCTTTCTATCAGTTCTACATTGTAGAATTTTTTAACAAACATGGGAAAACCTAATCTTCCCAGGAAGAGTTATTTATTTTCAATAAGTATAGATAATAACCATAATAGACGGTTTATAATGTTCTTTTGTATGCATTCAAATTTGCCTACTTAGCCTCTTTCACAAGCTTTAAATAAAAGCGGACCTGCTATATTAGTTAAATTACGTTTTACCTTTTTGCCTGACTCTCTTCGAAGAACATTTTATATTCTACCATCAAGTCCTTGGACACATATGGAAATCTAATAAACTGCCTCTTATATTATTTTTAAATCAAACCTAGACATGTTTAAACTTTTTTTTTCTTAAACTTGTTACAAACATGAAGTTCTTTAACAAACCTTTTACTCAAGTTTTAATAAAATTAAAATGTAAAAAACACAACCAAGTCATGTGGCCACCCTTGCCCTAGCCTAGGGATAGGCGAGTCAGGTTGGCCTAGTGGTTATCACCCACGCTTCCCACCACTACGGACCCGAGTTCGAATCCTGGGGTTCGCATGTGGGCTGAGCTTTGTCGATCTCAATCTCACTCCGAAGGTTTTTCTCTGTGATGTCCGGTTTTCCTCCCTCCTTAGAATCGACTTTCACGCCAAAATCGTCGACCGCTTAAACATTAGCCTCTGGCTAGGGACATTGGGCAACAACTCCCTGCGTGTAAAGACGTTAAATAAAGCCTTTCCTAGCTCTAGAAAAATTAAAATCCTCCACTTCGGAGGAAGGAAACCCTAAATAAAGCGGTGTAAAGTACCGTCATGCCATGTGCCATCTCACTCTTCCTTCAATTTCGGAGGACGAGAACCCTAAATAAGGTGGTATAGAGTACCTGCATGCCGTGTGCCATCCTTTCTCTTTCCTTCACTTCAAGAGAATCTTACTCCTTCCTCGATTTTAGAGGAAGAGAACCCTAATTAAAGTGGTATGAAGTACAGGCATGTCATGTGCCACCCTCACTTTCCCCTCCGTGAAAATTAGAACCATAAAATAAAAGAGAGAAACAACCACGGAGCCCGGCGTTAGCATTACGTCGTAAAGAACGTTTATCTTACAATTCGTATTTTGCTAGTTTGTTTTGATTGAGCTTGATTGTTTCAGGTTGATGGTTTCCATGAGCTTAAGACTGTATCCATCAAACAAGCTAAAGTTGCATTCTTTACCATTATGCCTAAGCAAGTGAGTTGTTATAATGGGTTGGTGGCAAGAAATACTTACATAAGATTAAATGTTGTTATAGTTGATGTCCTCACTTTTCCACTCGCTTGTTACCTTTAAAAATGAAAAGAATTCAAAAGTTTTTTTTAATAACAAAGTTAATTCAATTATAACCTTATTTTTATTCCTTGTGAGAATCCCTTTTAACGTTCTATAAAGTAATGATTGGAACAAGTTAGTTCAGTGTTGTTGATTAAAATTTTATTTTTAAGCTCAGTAACTAAACGTTGACATTGCTTGTTGATTTCGACATTTTTCCAAGCGTACTGAATAGAGTAATGTCTCTGTAAAAATATAAATCTTTTTTTCTATAATTTTCAGGATAAAACCAAATTTCCGAAAACTAAATAAGTAGTATGCTGCAAAAAAAATTTTTATTGCTATTCACACACTAAGTATCATATTATAAAAGAAAATATTTGTTTAAGATACCAAAACATTGTTTTTCATTTCTTTGTGTGTTTAATTTAGTGTAAATTTTTTCATGTTGCTTTTGCACCATAACTGAACACAGCATTTGTTTCAAATAGAGAATATGACATCACAGGTAACAAGATGAAAGTATGCATGGAGTGTCTAAGGAAGGGTTTAAAATGAACACGTACATTGCTTGCAATCTTAAACCATTAGTATTGTCTAGACATAAGCATTTTTTACAAATTACTTTATCTTCGTATAAATTTCAAGGTTTAGCAGCCCTAGAACTCTCGCATCTTCGCAATTTTAAGCACTGCTCGTCAACCTGAATTTCCTAAACCTTTATAGGTTCTTCGCATGTTTTATTAGGGTTTTCTAAAACTGTAACAGCGTTAGACAACCTTCAGTTTTAAAGCCTTTAAACCTTGTTATACTTTGGCACTTTAAAAATAAGAATTCTTAAATAAACAGCTGTTGTAACATGCAAATATCCAGCTAGTTTCCATAGCCTGGTTTCCTAGTTGGTAAGGTGCCTGTCTGCTGTGTGGGAGGCCGGGGTTCGATTCCCGGCCGGACCAACACTTAGAGTCTTAAAATAATCAAGGAGAAGGTGCTGCCTTTGCTCTAACATCTGTAAATGGTTAGACCTTCGCGTCTTCTCGGATAAGGACGTCAAACCGTAGGCCCTCGGAGACCTCCTCGTATAACTTACCCGTTCAAGGTTCTCCGTCCACTTAAGAGTGCTAAAAATCTATATCATATCATATATATTCTGTGCAGGTCTGTAATGATCTGCGACACGATCGTTCTCTTTATCGGAATTTAATTTTAATTTTAAATTTTAATTTTTATCAAAATTTAAACCACAGCAATAGTTTTTTTATGGCTTAAGAGACATGTTTAGCAGAAATTTGTCTTTGTCAGTGTTAAATATGATGTAGAACAGAATGTAATACATATAATGAAACTGCGTAATAACAGTAAATAAAAAGTTTAAAACATTTAAATTCCAGTTTCAATAAGAACCTTAAAAGATTCTATTTTAACAATGTAAACAGAGTTTTAGTTTTTTTTCGTGCAGAATAGGTAGTATTTTGGCTATGAAAGCTCCTGTCCTCAATGGACTCCACTCGTGCTGAAACTAGAACCTGCACCTTTTCTAACATCTAGTAAACTTTGAGATGTGCAGGCGTGCGATCTCGTATAAGAGTGCTGTGAAATTATTGGAAAAGCGTCAGTGTATAATGAGCGGAGAACGAAGAAGGACTATGTAGGCTCTGTGACTA
Source organism: Isaurus tuberculatus (assembly GCA_025447995.2). NCBI lineage: Eukaryota > Metazoa > Cnidaria > Anthozoa > Zoantharia > Zoanthidae > Isaurus > Isaurus tuberculatus. The sequence continues at coordinate 4,412 of JAOEHV020022906.1, read as the reverse complement.
GATTTAAATTTTACACAGCTTTAACACTGACCAAGGCAGGAATCTACCAAAACGAGCCTGTTTAGCCTACAAAGGCCTCTTGATATAATTCGTCCGGTCATCAACTGTTGTTTGCTGCCGTCAAGGTTAGCTTTTATACAACCCCGTTACCATGGTAATCATACTTTGTTTAACTTTTTCAGTTTGCCATTTGAACAATACACTTTCTTTGGAGCTTGTTTATTTGTTTTGTAACAGGCACTGACAGGGTTTTCGTTAACTTTTTTTTCTTTTTTCTTTGTCATTATATTATTTGTATTGTTGTTTTTTCTGGTCATTTGTTTTTACTATCAATTTTAATGCTATTGTTTACCGGTATTTCAAGCATCTCAGTAGATAATTGAGGGTACTATTACTGTCGCTGCTTGCAAGATAAGTAACTTATACTGTGGATGAATAAGAAAAAAGTAGATTCGCAGAGATGTAAAAATTGTTTGCCTGTCTTCTTTATTACAGCTGTTCCAAGGTGTAACAATGGCTATAGTAGTCCAGGTTGAGTCAGGAAATGGACAAAAGATTGTCACAGTCCGTTCGCCATTACAGGCAAGTTTTGTAAAAGGATCTCATTTACCTGAAAATCCTTAACAGTGAATTTAATAAGAACTTGTAACTTTACTAAACTATACCTTTTGGGTTACATACACATAACGTAAATTGTTAAATAAAATATTCTAAACTTCCCGCCATATTTATAGCTCGGATCACACTTAGTATAATTTCGCGATTGTGAAGCAAGGGCTTAACATCAGCAGGTTTATTAAAGAATTTTTCCAAAACGCACTGTAAATTATACTACTTGAAATAAATCCCGTTTTTACGCTCTATTTTCCAGATTCACAACCATTTCCCCATTCCGCTGGAGCTATCTGTGAAAAAGGACACAAGTTTTTCCAAAGTTACTGTGATGGAAGAGAAATCCATGTACAATGTTCCACTCATGTTAGCTTATCGTGCTGGACTGTACCTCAAACCCGCCGGATTTGGGTACGTAAGTTAATGGACTTGTTTCTCGCCAAGCAATGTAACGAAGTTACTGTAATTTATCAAAAAAAATTGTATATTAGAATGATCACTGATAGGTCTGAGCTTTTGGAGTCACACAAAAAGTGCTTTTTCTTTTTTTTTGAAGCTTACCAACTCTAAAAATACCATTTAAACTAAAATGTGTACAAATTTGTTGTTATATCTTGTCATAAACTGTAAACATTATTGATCGTTAATATTGTTATCTTACCACTTTTTTCGTTGCTATGCAACCTTTGGTTCTGTTTGAACTGTTGATTTTGGTTTTTAACCACCATGCATCAATCATTTGGTGTCACTCTTTGACATTGGCAAGCAGTCTATAACAAATTGTAGTAATCCTTCTTTGTGTTTTTAGTTATGGTGAAACAACCAAGCCGCTCGTATGGACGACTCTCTCGAAGGCTGGCCATAATGTGTTTACTTGTACTCCGCCTACAAGCTCTGTGGCTCCTTTCTTCATTGAGGTAAAAATCAATGTTTGTTAGTGATACAGGAAAAATGTACATTCTTTATCATAGAAACAGCATGGTTTAATTTTGCCATCAACCTTAACGGATTTATGATTTCTGTTGATGTAGGTAGACTGTGAGAAAGCCAACTTTACCATGACATTAGGGATGGTTAAAGATTCACCATCGTACATATTCCACTGCTATCCACCTGTCATCCTGCACAATTACCTGCCGTACAGTCTATACTACATGGTGGATGTAAGTTATGACAAAGTCACTAGTAGCCTCAGTGTAAAGTAACACTCTCGGAATATTTTGACGCTGGATAATTTGTGTTTAGCTCGTTTTTTGTTTGTGTGTGTGTGTGTGTGTGTTTACTTAAAAATCTAGGTTATTTCGCGGGGTTCATTCATTTCAGTTACACAACTTTACGATATTAAACAGATATCCTTATATTTAATTTAAGGATATGCTACAAACGGTAATCTTGTCTTAAACTGCAGGGGATTCCATACACTGAACTGAAGGGAGGAAGTCAGTATCCATTGTTCTCTGTAGACATCATCAAGAAAGTCACCTTGTACATTCAGGTAAGCACTTCAAATAGCTCTACTTGGTCCTTTGACTTGAAAAACTTTTTTGTATGAAACGCGTTTTAAAACAAAAAGTTTCATGTGGTTTTAGCTAAGAAATGTGTATCATTATAATCATCAATATTATTACTAGATGATTAAGAGTATGGTGATTACAACGTTCAATTAGTTCATGCTAAAAACAAACTTTGCTATTGATCGAGTTATTCTTTCTGCTTTTTTTAAATTTATATTCATTTCAACCTGATTATTTACTTGCCTTTTAGCTTAGAACCTTTTATACCCTTCCCTACATCTAACCTTGAGCTATGTTTTCAATTCTATTTTTTATCTGTAAACATTTTCTAGACGGAGCAAAATACTTTTTTACTGAAAATATAAAATGAGAACAAACATGTTTCTCTTTGAACTTTAGCTGGATAGCTATCAAGGCTCGTTCTGGAAAGGAAAAATGGATTTGATGAAGGGAATGGATGAGCTCTCCAGCTTTACAGTAGAGGCAGACGGCAAATCATTTGTAAGACAAAAGATAGCGTGTTTTTTATTCCCTGTAATTATACTTAACGATGTTTTGAACAATCTTCGTGGTTATGAAGAGCAAATTGAATAACTTTTAAAGAGAAGCCTGAAAAAATATTTAAGTTTCAACGGGATTGGAATGTATGACCTCTGCGATGCGTTCGTACCAACTGAGCTATAAAGCCACAGCTTTTAGGAGCAGGACATTGTTAGTAGATCCAATATAATTCCTTTCAGTGGTGTACACAATGATTATTGTGATCGAGTTACCAACGAGATCTTTATAGACCAAGGCCTTAACACTACTTTGCTTTTCATTTAATTCAGCTTGGTTAAAAATAATATTTTATTCTAAGGCTAAAGGGTAGGTTACTTCTTTTCACTTAATTTATCATTTTATATTATTGTGTTGTATTTTATCATCTCTGAATCTGATTTTAGCCAATAAACATTGTAGTCGCGATATGTTGGATGCGATTGCCAAACCTAGTTAAAAAGATGTTTCAACCAAATTTACCATAGTATTTAGTTTTTGTATTGATTTATATCGCATCGTATTGTTCTGTAATATTTTGTATTGCACAGTTTTTTGTTGTGCGTTGTATTCCCAGCTTTTTCACGTCTGTTACTACAGGACCTCGGTGTTTTTGCTGTCTTTGACGGTACACTCAATGTGACAGTATACAGCCCTTATTGGATGGTCAACAAGACGGGAATGTATCTAGAGTATAAAGTAAGCCTTTTTAACCCGACGTGGTTTTTTAAATTATTTTATAGTTTCATTAAAAATAAACCAACCTAATATGAGACCATGTGAGGTACATAATGTTGAGTTGGTTATTTACAATTATTTTCAAAAGTAAGGGATTGTACCATTATGGTGTCATTGCTTATTGTAGGTCATACTGTATCTAATATTTGGTATGTGTTTAATAAGACAGATCTAGAGCTGCTTTTATCTTGTTAGGCTCCTAAAGATTATCTTTTTCTGTTTTTCAACGTGCCTCTTGTGTTTATTAATGATTAAATGAATCATGGACATCTTTGTTTTTGTTTTTTGCAAAATAATTAATTCACAGACTTCGGATGATGAAAGCGTCATTCCTCATCCGACCTCTTTAGATGGTGCCGTCATGTTGGGTTACCATGGCAAAGGAAACATGTTTGCAAAGAAGACGGTAAGACTTTAAGCCTTCAACAGATAGGCCATTTGACATTGCTTAAGATGCTAGTGTTTAGAAATTCTCTTTTGTTGAAGTAAGAGTTCTTATTTTTTTGCTTGACCAGTCATGTCAATTAAATTTTCTGTGGTAGGTTTTTTCAAGAAAAATGGCTGAATATCTTTTCCTGAGGGGCCTGCCATCTCTAACTTATATTTGATTCAGCTGTAAAACTGATCTTCGCAAAATTCAAAAGTCTCCGTCAAGCGGTAAAACATAGAACACAGAGTCAAAAAAGGAGTACAAATAAGTATTTTGAAAATAAAAATAATGGTACATTTTTAACCTATTTGCAGCTTTTATAACGATTTAACACTGTATGAGTTAACATTGTTTTCTTATATATAGATAGATAGATAGATAGATAGATAGATAGATAGATAGATAGATAGATAAATAAAAGAAATTATCCTTTGAATCAAACAGTGCTCAACATATAAAATGGAGCTTTATAATGTCTTCAAATAGAAATCTACAACAGTGACATTGCACTACAGATCTGTTTCGAGAGGACCGAAGTCCTCTCTCCTCAGGCGCTAATACACGAGTGAATAAAATCTACT
>JAOEHV020022905.1:0-33021 GCA_025447995.2 Isaurus tuberculatus | reverse complement strand
GAATGGTAACTAGTAAATAAGTAACAAATTTATTGTAACTCAATTTTAACGGTCACTTCTGAAGATGTTTGTTGTAACAAACGAAACGTCAAGTTAAATATATATTTGAAATTTACAACATGCGTCGTTCTATGATGTTTTAAACCGCAGTTTCTTTGATGTTTTTAATCAAGTTGCGATGGCCAGCGACGAAAAATATTTAGATGCCTAAACTTTTACAAAATATGAAAGTAGTGCAATATTGTTACATAAACATCGCCGAGGGGACCGATATTTGAGTGATTTGAAATTGAACGTTGGTGACAGAAACAACGGAAGGAACCATAATTTAGACGACCATATAGGAAGTCCTTCTTGTTTACCGATCTAGTAATGGCGGTGGTTTGAGTTTGAGTGTACAGTATGATCTTCTCTGTGCAAATTTTCATCATCTTAAGGCACTTTAAACGAAAAATGCCTAATCTAAGCAAATTAATATGCATTATTGACAACGCAATTCATTGTTTCGTTTATTTTTTTTATGCCGGAGTAGATAGTAAAGGTTAACGTTGTGTGTAAATACTAAATTATCTCATGCTCATACTTGTTACTAATCCTCCTACCACTACCAGTTGATAACTTTGTAGTGATATCCTCCGTAGGCATTGAATCAGTAGATCACCCGACAAAGATTTGAAATAATCCGTTTGGTGTAGTCATTGTGAATTGCTGAGTTTTAACCAATCCTTCTCTCTAGCAACTATATACAAAATATATAATTCCTATTCGCTGAAAACCAGTAATGAATAGACACTAGAAGACAAACAATTTAAAGACGCTTAAACAAACAAGATTGGTTTAAAAATTAAGAAGAAAGAGGAGTTGTTAGATAATTATGCGAGAAAACTGCGTGTGACAAAATCTGGAATCAAGCAAGATTGTTAGTTTTCGGTCTTCACTAATTACTTTTTTTATCGACAAAACTATTAAACAAAAATTAGTATTTTATTTCGACGTCTTTACCCGCAGGAAGTGGTTGCCCGATCTCCTTAGCCAAAGGTAGCCTGCGTAGCTGGCGGTCTTTGTGTGAGAGCGGAAAAAGTGAAAAATCTGAGCGTCTACAAACCAAAAGACTTGGGAGAAGATAAAAAAGTTACTAGGGGGTGGGGATGGAGAAGGAAGGCGAAAGACCCCTTCGCCCCTCCCCCTCCACCCCCAAGTAACATCGTCATTCTCTCCCCAGTCTTTTTGTTTGTACTCGTTCACAGTCAGATTTTCTACTCTTTTTGCCCGCTCACAAGACTGCCAGCAACGCAGGCTAAGCCAAAGGCTAATGTTTAAGCGTTCGATGGCATAGATTTTGGCGTTGAAGTCGATTCTATAGAGGGAGGAAAACCGGAGATCCCGGAGAAAAACCCTCGGAGAAAGATTGATATCGATAAATCTTATCCAAAGTGCGAACTCCAGGATTCGAAATCGGTTCCGTAGTGATGGGAGGCCTGTGATAACCACGAGGTCAACCCGACTTTCCGACCGAGTTAAAACAATTGCAATATCATTCGTGAAGCTAAAACCGCCAAGTATTTTGTAAATATTTTTTCCGCCGTGTTAGTATTGATAATTTTATTCTATTCAATGTTTTCCTACTTGGTAGATTCGTGAATCCTCTCACGTAAAACGCCATTGCATGACATGTGATACTCACATGGGTACTGAGCTGTTTTTAGTGCCCCATCAGGATCGTGTATTAGTTGTTTCGGACTTCGAAACAATATGAAGTACGTCGAAGAGGTGTGCAAGAATACTTGCTAACCGGCGGAGCACTTTGCGAATTTCTTCAGGTTAAATCAAAGTTTCTAACAAAAAACGATGTAACTTTCGAAGTGCTGTTCCTTCGACTTCGTATCATTTACAATGAGGACTGAAATTTTAGACGTGTTACCGGTCCAATATCGCTAAATTTTTCCTTTTGTTAACAGTTTTTGTTAAAAATGTTTTTTCAAAGGTATTAATACGAAAATTAACGAAAAAGCGCACTGTTTCTGCGACGTCATGACACCATTATCAAGGATAATTATAAAATTAATCACTGAAAATATTTGCGTCATTACAGCTAAAAATTGACAATAGCGTCAATATATTCTCCAACTGACTAATTTTCTATAAATTTTCGTTAATTATAGGTTTTTGAACTGTGTTTCTCTTTCTTTTTGCGTCTACCTTCTCAGGCTTGAATTGTACTTTGATAACATAAAGGAAAAATCAGTTTTCTTGCTGAGTTAGGTAAAAACAAAACGTTTATACAAACTGTTTCATCCCCTCTGATGAAGGTGCATGCTAATTATGTACCAGTCAAACAATTAACAACCTGTAAATCAGGTTGTTTATCCAAAAAACAAAATCGTGACCTACGCCTGTTACGTGCGAACTAACAGCTCGAGACAAGCTACGTTTTTTTCTTGATAAAATTTTGAGTCACGGAAGAAAAAACAGATTTCAGATACGCGGGGTGATATTTAAACGTTCGTTGTTTCAACATGTTTTTTTTAAAAAGCCTAAAATTTTTTGACCAGACATGCTAAAAGTTTAGTCGTGACCGAAGCAGAAACTCCACGCGATACAAACAAATGATTTTAGTAAGACGATCAGGAAAATCAAGATTTCGAAATTGTCTAAAATAATTAAACTTCGGGTGACGATCGCGAATTCAAAAAACAACTTGCTGTGACTCAAAATATCTTACGCAAAGTTATGTCATTTTATGTGCTAGTGTAACATTTAGAAACTAATTGATTGTTGAACAAAGAGATGTGAAATTCAAAGCTTTGCATTTTGTACGTATTTCTTGTGGTAGACTAAAAGTTAACGCTTTTTTCCTTTGGCCAATAGTTTAGTGGGTGGCGTCTCGCTGTATGGGTGCGGACTGATACGCTGTCTCTCAAGTAACTAGCAAAGTAGATTTAACATAAAAACATTTCACACATTTGGTGATTAGCTGCAACTGTCAAAAAGTTGGTTTCTTCTTTATAAAGCTAAGTTTTTCAAAAGTGTAAAAAGAAAATTAATGAAAAAACTCTGACATATGTCTGGTGGTTGTCATAACAATTTCAAAAAGGATAAAACTTAAAAGCACTAGATCTAATTGCGTCAATAAATATGAATGCTCCAAATTTACAACTTTCGTCGACAATCCTCTCTTGTTACTTTTTCCAACATGCAAAGCCATTTTAATTAGAATTTTCAAACGCTCTGTTTAATTTTTTTTTACATCACTTTGAGTAACCTGAACTGTTACATTTGATAACATTGGCGAAAACTCATTTTGCCAGTTGTATGTAAAGACAGGACAAAATGCATACAAACTTTCGGGGTAACTTGGGAGGACAATTCTATCCACAGCATGGTGCATGATGGTAATTATGAACAGTTCAAACTATGTGTTGAGCAACAAAAATAATTAAGGCCTGAACAAAGCAGTTACGTGCGAGTTGTCAGGTCTCAATGAGCGATTCTTTTGTCGCAACCCTATTGGAAGCAAAACGTTTTTTAACGTGTTACCAAATTACGTGAGTTTTTTGAAGGAGCTAGAAAATAATTCTACGGAAAACTGAATCAAAATATTTAGGTAAACTGTTATTGCTTCTGAAAATACGTTAATTAAAAAAGTTGAAAAAGTTAATTAACAATATATGTTAAGAGCTAGTTCAATTATGGGCAAGCACGTTCCATATCTACAAGGTCACAGCTATTGCAGTATAGATTAATTAGGTATGTTTGATTCTTTAATTTGCGGATCGATTTCTGTAAGTTTCCATCATGTTCCAACATGAGTTAATGAATGCACTGCAGTGTCACTTTTAGGAAAATAACAACTCATTTCAGTGACCATAGCCATAGGCATAGCACTGATAATGACACCTAAACTTGTCGAACAGCTGATCATGATTGATACATTTTTCACTGATGCTACCCCGGAATCGAATATTTCGTTTTCTTTCAATTCCAAAGACTTTTTTATTATTCTATGTACTGATCCTATTACCCCATGGCTTTTGCCATGAAAATGCCTACAATGTTTATCCAACTTACTCTAAATAGAAAACGCCTTCGAGCAAAGTTATCTGGAAAACTTATAATATTTCAACGAACTAAGAAATTTTAGAATTTCAAGATTCGTCATGCACACGGAGACTTTACCCGACCCAGTTCAACTAACGAACGAATCTTCTTGATAACTAATTATATCTGGGACGTTCTCACGCATTTTAGTTTAATAAGGTTTTTCCTCATATGTTCCGTTGTGTAACTTGGTAGGCTGGTATAATACCTTCAACTGTTGACATTTTTTATATACATCTACATGAACTGGTTACTAGTAGATAGTTCATTTGTCCTGCTCATGCATGTTTTCTGTTCAATATGTAAGAGCTTCTAAAGATAATGGCAACGTATTTTCCTTTAGACGGAGTAAACACTTACAATAACAAATCGTATTGAATCGAGGAAGTTTGTGGTTGTGAGTAATCAAATTAGTCATTATGTGGCATGGAACGGTCACGACCAAAGCACAAGCGAAAACATCAACCTGACTTCATACGTGTAAGATCTAAAATTTTTCCGAAAAACATTAAATTATTAACTAGGCTCTCCTTGCAATAAATGTAAAAAAACAGTGTTTTTGAATTTGTTAAGTTTTAAAAACGATTTGCTGAATTTGTTTGTGATAGTTTGTTTACTTTACAGTAACCACAAATGCGCCAGGAAAGTGACCAGGACACGTCCGCTCTTAAATGTCTTAAATGCTAGCTGGATTTCGCCGCAATAATATAAGAATTTTTTTTTATTTTTTTTAAATTGACTATTTTTTTTTGTTTAGAGCAGAGAACAAGAATTGTTTTATTTCGGCACATGATAGGGAATCACGAACAGACAAAGTGAGAACAACTAGCACGTACGCGGGTAAATTAAATATTCTGGTTCGAAAATGTTTATATTTTAATCGCGGACCGTGACCTAACATTAGATGCTTTTTGAAAAACAAACCAAATAAACATTGGTTACAATAGTTAATGTAGGAAATCTTTACGTAGTATAAAATTGTTTGTATTCAATTAACAGAGCTAACGGATTCATTGAATTTTCAAGGTAAATCATAAGTCACGGCTACGGAACAAAAATTGGAACTGCAAAAGCATCAATCAATTTATCTGATAGTTGAACGGTTGGAACTGTTTTCTTTTGTTAAATACAAAAAAATCAGTTTTTTTAAAAAACAATTTTTTATATTAGACTAATCTAGTATTGCAAACAAAACAAGGAATATGAAATTACGCTTTCGTGAGTCAGAAGGTTTTTCTCGAATACTGAAACAATGGGACAACCTTATGACACGTGCTATTTTAATTTGAATTCTTATTATGTAAAAATAAAATTTGAGATTAAAACATAAACAAACAAAACTAAGCCCCGACCAGATAATAGATTAATTGTTCTAGATTTTTCTTGTTTGATCGTCGCCGTCGGTTAAAATAATTTCATTATAAAGCGGCCCTATGCGCGCGCGTCAAACAGAACAATGTAAATCACGAAAAGCTGTGATTTGTATTGTAAACATTTTTCTTGAAACGATACTTTTTCACTGAAAAATCGAAATGTACTGATTCAATAAAATATAAATGGCTAGAAAGTAACGCTGTTTTGGAATTTATTAACAAAGTTACCAAAGTTTTCAAAAGTTGAACACACGAAAACTTATTCAACTTGCTATTCACTTTTAGGACATTCCCCTGCCTCCCCCTATGAAGTCAAAGCTTTTTTCTGTCATGTGACCACAACATGACCTAATGCCATCTAATAAAAAATGATATGCCGGGTCTGACTATCCCCACGTTTTCCAAAAGTGGTGAAGTTTCCGTTTTTTTAATGAAAAGCTCCTATTTTTCTCAAATTCCTAATTATGGAATAACAATTACATCACATATTCACTCAGAAACTCCTTTCGTATTTACTGAAAATATAACTTTGCGTGAGTTATTAGTATAGGCCTTGGCATGTCTTTTGATTTTTGATAATATCGTTATAATATCAGTATGAGTGAAATAAAAGGTTTTTAAGTGTATATCAGCATATTGTTCATTCAGTTTCAGGTTATGTAAGTATGCTCTAAGCGGCAAAATATTGCTTCCTACAAATGCGATATTATAGTAACTAAGTAAGTATGTTATTTACGAAAACCCAAAACTTTTATAGTCAAGAGGCCCAGAGGAAAAAAAACTTAAAACCTAAATATTATTTTGAAAAACCTCGATGAAGTTTTGGTTACCAAAGATAAACCCAGATCAGCCAAAGATAAAAACGGATCAGAAATTAGACCAATAAGCAGGCTGTGGTCATTTACAAAACTCGTGACAACAGTTACGAAAAAAATTAACCGGATTTCCGACATTTTAGAAGTGTTCAGTAGTTTTCTATTATTTGCTGCGTTATGTATTAGTTTTTTTTATGTAAAACTATGTGTGTTGAACTTTACGAGTTTTTTTTTCTTCTCTCGGAACAAATCAGACAAGGTAATTTATCTTATGAAAAACAAAGCAAATTCTTGACAGACCATTTCAAAAGGGTCATTTAATATTTGACCTTTTTGTCTCGTGACTTAGGCAAGCTTCGTTTACTAAAATTTTAATATATGTTATCTAGCTCTGAGTTTTGCGTTAATCTCCTGCCAGTAAAACATAGATATTTTCACGAAACTTTGTCCACTTGGTGTTTTTGCATGATGTGTTAGTCACGAATTAACGATGTCCAAATATAGAAAAAAAGTATCATTGTTATTGTTTTCAACACCCGCTTGGAATGGCGCCAATCAAATGGTTGATAGTCAAGTGTCAATAAACTGTTAATCCTGTTTGGAGCTGTTTGTAAAATTTTTTGTTGGAGACTTCATGCCGGTAAGCATTTTTCGTTTTTCTTTTCTGTTTGATAGTTTTAATGCAATAAAAGAAAGTCCAACCCATTCGAAATCAAATTCAACTTGCTATATGTTTTCGTTCATGAAAGAAGATCAGTACGTGATCAATATTCCCTTTTCAGTTGATTGACTTTTATTTTGTCACTACTGTTCTGTGATTGGTTGAATAAAGTTTATAGATGAATTATTCATTGTTTCGGTGAAATTCAATAGAGTAAATGATATGGGAAGCACGTAGGCAGTAAAAAGCAGTTTAGATAAGCAATTTGTAAATACTTTTTGCCCAATATACAGATATCGTCGAAGAGGAAGGTTGTTGTTGGATAGTGTTAAACTAAGTGTTCAAGTCAAAATGTGTCTCTTTTGTGAGAGACGAGATGATAACGATACCGAGAAAGACAAACCACTGTCGTATTCCGAAGCAGTGGAAAGAGCTTATGAATTCAATTTTCGCTTCAATGCTGTCGAAGTGAACGAAGATGTGAAGACAATCGAGGAGAGTATGGTTGCTTTGCCGCCTGCGAACCAAAATAACAAGTCTCCTCGCAGTCCTAGAAAGCGAATTAGCAAGAAAAAAAGGTATCCTTCTATTATTAAAAATGTTTCTAGTCTTGAAGAAATTAAGGAGGATGAACTGTTTGAAGTCAGTGAATCTTCTGGGACCTCAAGTGAAGAAGAAAAAGAAAACGACAGGCGGGATTTAGCAGCCATTCATCTTGAAAGAGCGTTGAACTCGGGCGCGTTTTTGCCCGACATGAATGAAGGAAGATCTCGACATCACCACCACAATCATAGAAAGGACAAAAAACATTCCAGAAAAAAGGAAAAGGGTGGAAATGGTTAAATTTTCATTAAACTGAACTGTTTTGAATCAAAAGGAACACACGCATAAAACCGCTACAATTTTGCAATGTCCACAGTCCTGGTACAAGAGGGGATGTAGTTATTCACGCCTACTCAGTCAACAAAACTTTTCCAAAAAAAGTGAAGATCCTCAGATAAAAGAAGAACTTTTCAAATGCTGAAAGTTCTTTACTAACAACATAGGACAGCGGGCATTGTGGGAAGTGAAATCGACGAGAAGATCAATAATGACGCAATGTCGTCGTTCACCGCATGTGAACGACAAGCACGGCAATGCGAAAACTTCGCTTTTCGCTACCAAACTAAACATTTCGTTGTTGTCCTGATTAGCCATCCTTTGCCCTTTATCACTGAAGCTCAACATCAAGAAGAATAGTTTGCAAAAACAAACATTTTCTGGCATTTGAAAACCGAGTTTATGATGTAGGGGGAACCGTTGTTGTTTACTCGCCTCAAATAGCGGTTGCCGATGCATAGATGTTTTTAGATTAATTTAATAAACAATTTAATTCTTATCGGAAATTGATTTTAGCTCCAAGTTAAAGATAGTTTTGACTGTCAGCCTTGTTTTCAAGGCTTCCTGTGTTTTGAAATATTTTCGGTTTATACAATTTTAATTATTAAGAAATATTAAGACTCTCATTACCGTTTTGAATACAGCATATTGAGTCATTCATAATTTGTACTCCAAAAATCTCGTTTGTTTCTCATGTTAAAAAAAGGATAGTTAAGTTTTCTGTAATCAAATAAGTAAATAAATTAATTTACATTTGAATTCTTGTGTGCTTGCTTGTTGAAAATGGTGTGTTTAAATCGGCCGCAGAAAGGCGAAGAAAAGCGAAGGGTGTTCGACATTTTATAATGAAACCTAAAATCTTCACAATGATTAGAAGTGTTTGATGAAAACAGAGACCTTACTATTTTCAAATGTTTATATCCAACTTTATTTCATTCTTTTCCCATCAGTTACAAGTCTGAAAACCAGTGCATAAATCAAGAAATGATTGTTGTTCGTGATCCTTAGAGGTTTGGCAGTTGTGACTTGTCTCAGTGCAAATTATAAGTTATTTCGCGTTCTCCGCGAAAGAAAACCCAGTTTTAAAATACAGAAATATATTATATACTTTGTGAAATATCTTATATACTTTGCTTAAACAGAGTTTGGAGCAACTTTTGAAAGTACGTTCTCTAAAGTGTGTGCAAGAACGTTATAGAGCTTATGAAAGGTGAAAACGATTTGGTGTGGGACTGCGGGGGAGTGTTGTGCAAGGTTTTTATTTCCAATTTTATACACAGTCGAGACGAATCAAAGCGGAGTACATGTGTTTTGAGCGGTTTCAGAAAATACCCATTAAAAAGAACAAAAATTTTGTGAACCTAAGAACAAAAAGTTTGTGTTGCCTGAATCGGCAGTGCCAAGCCCAAATCATCCATAAGATATATATATTTAACATTTGAGAGCCTGACTACACAACTCAAGTATAAGTTACAAACGCGTTGACTTTGATTAATTATTCAAATGAAACTGAAACTATTTTCTTTTAATTTCCCAATAAACAAAAAAAAAAACAAAATCAATGCTTTGTGGCATAAGTTATTTCGAAATAAATTCTCATGCTTTCTTCACTCCAGAAACTGTATAAGGAACTATTTCGTCTACCATCCTCGATCCATTTCCTTCTAATAAATTACCAAATATAAAAAAATGTAACAGGAATGTACTTTCCCGTGAATATTTGCTTTGTTATCTAGCCAACAAAAGCAAAAGTAACAAAAAATTGGTTTATTTTGTGGCTGATCATCATCGAACTGACACATAGTTCACTATGCAGGCTGCAACATGTAAATTTCTTTAGTTATCGAGTTAGATTCATCGGCGGTTTGAGTTGGCTTTGTACTTATTCCTTATAGCTGGCAGTTTCCTGCAAAACTTTTATTCTATTTATTACGGTATCCCACGATTTTTACTTTAAAAAAAAGTAACAGGTATGTTTTCTAAAATTCAATATTTCCATCAGACGTGCGCTATGAGAGTATCATATTTCTCTAGACTTTGTACAGTGTGTTGCGTAACCGTATGAGACTCGTAGCTATGAAACCGCGTTCGGAAGAAGAAATTTAAAATCAGAAACCAAGTTTAAAATAAAATCTAGTGGCTTGGCTGAAAAACTTGAACTTTGTTTTTACATTGTTTTAAATCTCTATATGAAGGGACCGAGCCGTCCGATCAGCGCCCTTGTCCAAGCCATAATAACCGACCTTGCAATCTTGGTGCCAGAAAGTCTGCATTTACAGCGAGTGCTGACATTGAAGGATATCAACTTATAGAATATTAATCTTTTGCAGTATGGAATGAAAAAAAAAATCATCAATCTGCTTTACCGGACAACGTTAAGAGTTGAAGTAAGCCAAGGAAAGGTATTTCTGTATTTTTAGATTTTCATCTCAACAGGCAAAAGTTGTGCATGTATTTGAATATTTGTGCAGTTAATTTGCCGAATGTAGAAACCATAATAAAAGGAATTCTTCAACGAATATAAAACTAACGAAAAATGTCAACCTCTGAAATTTTTTTGAATTTTAAGGTTTTTTTTGGATATTTAGCCAATTTTAAAAGTAAAATTATTCCTTAGTTTTTTGGATATTGAACTACGCGCATATCTATTAGTATTAATACTTCCTAGATTGACTGATATCTCGGAAAATATTTCGTTCAATTTGGATAACAATTTATAAATTTTTAGAAGAAATTTACAAAGACTATGACTTTAACGGATCAATGAATATATTGATATATTCGATTGAAGATATTAACTGGATATTTTACAGACCTGGATCAGTAGTGTTTTTTGAAACAAACATAAAGCAAAAGGAACCGTACTACCAACATGCAAAGTGATACATTTTTTGTGCAACATTTTTCTTTGCATTTTTACCGAGGTTAGGAGGTATTGCAGCGGATTCAAGGTAGATAACGCGTAAACAAAAGAAAAACTCGGGAAAAATTTCCGTACTACCCCATACATTCATTATGATTTATGAATGCAAAAAGCACACTGAAAACTTGGACATGTTATTGTTTCTCTTTTGAACAAAATGTATGCATAATAAGTGTACGGGGTAGTGTGGAAACTTTACCCTAGTACCTTCTAGAACAATATCGAAAGCCACTGGAAACTGAAAACTAAACTTTTCTGCCAAAATTTACTGGTTCTGAATCAAAGACGTGAGTTCTGTCTTACGATTGTCAACACTTTGGTATTGAATACAAGTTATAACTACTTTGACACATTTAATGGAAAGCATAGAATAAATTAATAATTAATCTGATTAAGACGCAAACATCTAAACGAGGAAGAAAGGGGAGGGGAGGTCAGGGGAGGCCAAGGGAGGTCAGGGAAAAGGTGGCATTAAGATATTTTTAAAATGAAACAAAAAAGCTCACTTCCAAAACTGGGGTGACCTCAGCTCACACACTCAATGTCCAGTACCCTGGGATTTCCGACCAGGGTTGAACATTTCTGCACTATTGTAATTGGTTATTACGATTCTAATATTCACCTCTGTGAAGTTCATGAAGGGTGGTTGAACTACTTTCTATGTAATGATTAATTTTTTGTGATGATCTAGGATAAAATCTCATTGAGTCAAATCTTAGTGTCAGTAGTTTAGATTTGTTATTGGAATATATAAGGTAGAAGTTGTCGCGTATATTCATAAAAGAAATCACAGAACAATCAAAACCAAAGGGTTTGTTCTGTCAAGCAACTCAAATTCATATTTCATGGGCAGATAAAGGAACCAACCTGAAAAAACTGGTTCATTGTTTAGAAAACGTTAATGTCGATTTTCACTTTACAAAATTAAGTAAGTGCATTATAAAAATATGGGCCTCAGAAAACTAAACAAAGAAAATTTATAGCACTGTCTAATGTAGTCTTGGAGTTTTCAAATGTTTTGTATAATGAGGCATGAGGAATTATCCATGTGCCCTTTTCAAGTAGCAATACGACCAAGCATAAATGTATTGCGAGCCTTGTTCAATTCCTTCCGGTTTTTGTTGCCAAACATGATTGAGCAAGGATAAAATATATTATGTTTCATTGAGCTATTTCCTTTGTTTTGTCATTTGTTTTGTTTTTTTACGTTTAACTTAGATGAAAAAAATTAGTAAGAAGATCACACGTTCAACTTTCTGTTTATGAAAACGAGATTAATGGCTGCACGTGAAGCTGAACTTAACCATGGAAATTAGGATTAAGTGCAGATTCATGCATAGTAGATTTTTAGGTGGACTGTTAAATGTTCGAAGAGTGTTGAGTAGGCCATACAGGTCATGTCAAAGCGAGTCCTTCAAGGGCTCAGCAAATTCCATTGGCTTGAGCTTCTTGTATAAAATATTTAGCTTTCAATAACACATTAGCACTAATTTCGATAATTAAACGAAAGGTTATCGTCCCTCGGGTGCTTTTCCGGTCAGACCGGAACCTGCTGTCAAAAGGCCTCGAGTTGATTATTGTGAAATTAAGTGGATCACGTAGGGCGCGATAAAAGAAATATTTCAGAATATTAATTCCGACTATTCTAGTAGATTTTACTGTTGGTAAGTTATGGAATATAGAAGAGCATTTTTTGTTTTATTTTAGTAAATTTAATAATTTTCATTCAGGATTACTTGTTGGATAGAATGCAATTAAGATACGTCAGAAAAAAGCAATAACAATAACATGATAAATTTACAAATTAAGATTTTGAGCGTCCGATGGGGCATGTGCGAAGGGTCAACGCAGTAGGGGAGGGAGGGGCGGGAACACTGGCAAAATTCCTTAATTGAAAATATAAACCATTTTTTCTTTCTGATTTAAATATTTTTAGATCACTTGAGCAAATTAAAATATGCTTCAATTAAGTCAAAATAGAAGGTTTTGCCGTTACTATGCTAATGATGGAATTTATAATGTGATAAGTAAAGTGTCTCGATCCTCTAGTGAGGATTAATGTTTCTTATCCGGGGATAAGCAGCAGTGATCCTAAGAGCCTTGAGTGAGGGGCTCATGGAAGAATTTGACCTTTTTAGCTTTTGAGCTATCACACAGCAAATCAGGTTTTAAATTTTTCAAATGGCTAAAAGTGTTGGGCGTGGCTTACCATAATCTTGTCACTGTCCTATTATGTAACTGTTTGCCTTGCTCATAAGAAATTTTATATGGCTTTGTATCTTTGATGCAAAACTAAAACAGCGAAATAAATTACTGATGTGAAACTTCTCTAAGGGAAATAGTGAGTTGCAATTATAAAAAAACTTTTCGTTGCTTTTTATTCCAGTTGTTAGCAAAGGAAGAATATTTTCATTCGTGAATAGGTTGATCGTTAAGTCTCTTTTGTTGAACGAAACTTGTTGCAAATAACAAAACTGTTTGAGAACTTATCAGTATCTTGTAAGCCAGTTTTTATCCTTTTCTATTTCCCAAAAACTGAAGGTAAATTCATTGTAAAAATTACACTTAAAATGAAGTAGTTATAAGCATCTTGAAATGCTTGTGTAATATTAATATGCTATTCCATGACCATGGTTTAAAAATCAGCCCCTTTTTAGAAAATACAGCAAATGTGAATTTTATTCGACTTTAATCTCGGTGATCCAGAGTAAGTATCTAAGTTATTCGCGTACTTCTGTAACGACATGAATGGAAGAAAGTTTTAAGAAAAGGTGTAACGAGTTTACAGATAAAAGGTTTTGCACCGTTCGAAGATCACAGCTCATTTCAATATGCCTTCTTCATTGGACCTTGCGTGAAATATTGTTTACGGTGTCTAATTTTTAACAGATCTTAATTTTAGTGCAAACAAAAACTATTGACAGCAAGCATGACAAAAGTACACAAAAAAAAAATTTGCAAGTTTGCCATGGCAAACACAAATGAATAATTTTGGGAACATTGAGTGAACGAAAATTCGCGCGACTAAAGAAATGAAACCATCAATTTAATTGTGATAAAGATAAAAAATGATTGACATTAATTATTTATTCGAACCTTTGAACTAATTCGTGAAATTTTTTGTGTTTCATTTCATTTGAATCCTAGAACAGCAGAATTATGTAATCGTTTTTCAACTGACGTCACAATTTTTAACAGTCCAAAATATAGTGAATAACAAACACATTTCATTTTGACACTTATTTGGAAAGTTTGCCGGGAGTAATAATCTACGTGCAAAAACTAATGGCAAAAAACTCTTTCCACAAATTTATTTTGCCTGAGTATTTTAAATCGACAATTTATATTCCTGCGGTTTCGTCTTGCCTGTTGCCATGTTGTCGCCTTCTGTCTCACCAAGCATCTGCATTTTAAACACACTTGTGGCAAGGAACAAGAAACCAAGCGCAACTCATAAGCAATCTTTTTTGCCACTGAAATTCCAAATGATTTTAACTCTAACCCAGCTATTAATTACTTTTATAAAAATCCTTTCTATAAGATTTAAGAGCATGCTAAGCGAAAACATGGACAGGCAAAATACACCCTTTTATACACTTCCACTTTCGATCATGAAAACAGTTTATTTCTCGTAGTTCTGCTGTAGTTATTTATGTGGCACAACATTTTTAAAAGTGTTGGCTAAACTTGAATTTTACAAATACATTTTGTATCTGTACATGCACATAGTAAAATTGCTACAAATTGTACTTGACAACCAACTTAAGACAACTAAATCAGTTTCCGTACAGCAGCCAAAAAATCAAATTTTCTTTTTCATATAAGTGTCCATCCAAACTACTCATATTTTAGTTCAAAATAATTTGAGACCATTTAAAATCAGCCCAAATTTAAGAGAAAGGACAAGGAATATATACCGCTGTACAAGATCTCAAAAAGTCATCTTTCAGTTGCTCTTCCAAAACCTTGATACAAACTATTAAAAAATCAAAAGTTGATATTAGTTTTAAGATTTCAATAAACTTAGCTTTTAAATAATCCAGTAGTCAATATGAAAAAATGGTTTAAAGCCTTTTAGTTTCATCATGGTACGCATCAAAATTACATACAGACTGATGGACAGTATTAATGAAGAAAGAGATATTGGACCAAACGTTATTTATCTCAAAAACTCAAGGTTTGAATGCGCTACAGCAGCTAACGAAGCCAAGGTCTAACTCGAAAGCTCACTAGTTTCTTGCACTACTTATGGCAATGATCAAAAGTTTTACGACGCACTTCGCTAGTTTTGTTAGAAACTATTTTTGTAGTGGGAAAACGTAAACATTTTTAGAAATTCTAGCAAACAAAAAAAGCGCTGCAAGCACATACTTTAATAATTGGAACAATATCTACCTAATAATATATGTACCTAATAATTTGACTTCGGTAAAGGCGGCAAATTAACAATATCATTGAGCCATTGTCCATTAGGTATCTGCTACAAAAGATTAAATATATAAAACTGTTACTTTCGCTGCAACTGTCGGCGTCTATTGTCAAAAGATGAAAGAAAATTATCGTGCAATAATCTTGTGAAAAAACTGGAACAGACGTCAAGGGTTCTTGTTTATAACCACTCTGCTTTCAAATGATGTGTACTACAAAAACATAACAAAACATTAATCATATCAATCTTGGCTAGTTAAATTTTATTGTTTCTACTGTCCATAAAAGTCAATGTTGAAGAAAAAAGAATTTATATTTATTGCAAGAGTTTCAGTCCGCCGGAAGCGAGCGGTTCCACTCATTAGTAGCACCTGTCGCTTTAATATCGTTTGATTTTTCAGTCCTCAGCACGGAAAGTACATTTTAAAGTGTTGACGAACTTGTCTTACCGAAAAGTATTTTCACTTTAAAACACTAACACCAACAGTAACAGAAAGCTAAATTGTGGACTTTATGAATTGCTAAAGAGCTAAGTATGGTGGCGCTTTTTTCCCCTAGTTTTATCTTTTTTGTATGTTAGAAAAGCCCTTGGGACATGTTTTTTAATTCAATCCTTATTGTGTTAGCGCTGAGCAAAAACAAAACCTAGCTACTTGTAAACGTCAAGTATAGCTTGATAACCAATCAGAGTTTTCCAAAGACAATTATCATGGAATCATTTTGCCTGGAGAAACTAAATGGTCACGTCCGAGCTTGCACACGCACGCACGCAAATAACTTATTGAACTGGGAGAGAAAACACGTACGGCTTTGAAAAGTTTCAAAATGCGAAGCCGTTATTTATGTCACCTCTAAAACAATGCGCATATTACGGTTAACTGAGCTTTACGAAAAATCTGCATATAATGAAACGACTGAAAACACCCCTTGTCCCGGTTTTTGCTCAAATTTCGAAGAACCGTCTTTTTTTTTCGGTCGACGAGGAGAAAATTTTTTCTTAGATATACAAATAATTGAAAAAAGTTTAGCTGAAACAGAAGGAAAGCGCAAATTGAAAAGAAGTTCCTCAAGTAAACCTCGTCTTGAAAAAATACAAGAGGAAGGTTCTGCGGCTATAGAAGTGAAACTAAGCTCCGAAAAGAAAGAAGAGTCCATGGTTGGACGAGATTTCTCCACGATTCATCGCGAGCGAGCATTGTGCTGCGGTTCGTTTTCACCAATTGTGAACGAAGCTCGACGATTCCGACAGAAAAAACTTTCTTCCGTTTACCGATTAAGATATCACTCAGCATGAAGAGAAATTTAAACGTTTAAGCAGTTGTATTGAAAGGTGAGAAACAAAATTTTCACTGGATTTATACAAGGCACCGTTTATTTTACAACAGTTCTCAAGCTTCAGAGCTCCAGATCTCTGAGACTATCTAAATAGATTTAACCCCTTCAGCCCCAAACACGACATATGATGTGTTGCTAAGATCTCCTAACCTGGCTCCATACTTTCCTTCAATACAAGTTGGGAGAAATATGTAATTCATATTGGAGAGGCTGCTGTAAGATATCAGCTACTTATTTTTTTTTTTAACAAAACAACTAAATTTGTATTGATATTGTAAGGAGAAGATAGATGCTGATAAGTTGGCTTGGGCTGAAAGGGTTAAACTTCGTTTCAGGGTTTAAAGGATAAGACTGTTTTAGTCATACAGGGGCTTGGAACGATTTTCTAAAGAGAGTGGAAAACGAAAGACAAGAAATAACCCTAATTTTTGTCTTTGAGTTTGAAAGAACTAAAAAGTTAGGAAAAAGAAAACTCCTTTTAATCTTTATTAGAGTGTTTTTTTCCTTTTCTTAATGCAAATTCATTAGCCACTGTTAGAGACTTAATTGTCTTTTTAAAGTACAATTTAGATTTTGAAGAGACAACATAGTATTTACAATACAAAATTAACAATAACATTTTAGACTTTTTTCAAAAATAAGCGATTTATTCATAAATACGATAACGTTATCAAATTGACTTAACAGCATCTGTAAATATTGATCTGCAGTAGACCATTAACGCCGTCTAATCATAAGAAAACAAAAAAAGAAAGTTTTTACCCTCACAATTACCACAAGACCAGAGCCGTAGGCAGCATTTTTTGTCAGGTGTCTTAGCCTTAGGTGTAAGCTTGTCAGCAGGGGGAGGTGGAGGTATGCTCTCCTCTAGGTGTTTGGCAAAATTTGAACTTTTAAAATAGCTTATGCCAAGTTTTGATTAAAAAAATCATTTTTTAAAATATTCAATGGCTAAAGCCTTACTAGTCTATTACAACTGCCCTTACTTTCGTCCGGACTGTTGAAGAGTTCTTCAATTCATGTATTGAGCACAACATAAAAAATAAAAACAAGAGGTTCTATCCATTGGGCATAAATACTTGAGCATGTACGTGAAAACAACTTAACCCTCGCAAAACTTATCAACATATCTTGAAAACAAATTAGTCTAATGAATCATTCTCGTATCTTATTATAGTACGAATTAAAACTTGTACAACGATCCGTGCATTATCACCATATATCTCCAAACTGCGCGTTTCAAAATATCAACACTGTATACTATTTTTGTTTGTATATTTATTTACTTCTTGTTTATTTTTCTTGGGGTAGGGGGAAGTTGTCCCCCCTCCCCCCCCCCCCCAATACCCCTTTCTCCCTCTCCCTACGGCCCTGCAGGCTGATTAAAGGTTTAACCAAAATGCCTCTCTTTGAAAACAAACTATTACCCGTTATCAAAAACGCTCGGAAGCAAATAACTTGATCAACAATTAACAAAGCAGCATTAGTAATCTTATTGTTAGGTTCGTTATTACATGAGAAAGTTTTCGGCAAAACTGCAAAGTCTATATAGCTAAAACTCGAACTACTTGCTTGCGTGAGCTGCCTTTATGAAACTATGATAAACTTTTATAAAATAGAATACTGTTTCAGTTTGGTACTAAATACTGGCAAGAAAAAGTCAAAGCATGCACTGACGAATTTCCCTACTGTAAACTGACTTCTCACATATTGAGATGCCTATTTAGGTAAAAGTGCGATAGGAACCTACTCAACTGTAAATGAATTTTATATTAAATACTTTGTTTAACGTCTTTAAGCGCAGGAGTGGCTTCCCAATCTCCCTAGCCGGAGGCTAATGTTTAAGCGGTCGACGGAACAGCTTTTGGCGTGAAAATCGATGACAAGGAGGGAGGAAAATCGGAGATCCCGGAGAAAAACCCTCGGAGTCAGATTGAGATCGACAAATC
The DNA here is from genome assembly GCA_025447995.2 of Isaurus tuberculatus. Classification (NCBI taxonomy): domain Eukaryota; kingdom Metazoa; phylum Cnidaria; class Anthozoa; order Zoantharia; family Zoanthidae; genus Isaurus; species Isaurus tuberculatus. The sequence goes on along the minus strand of JAOEHV020022905.1, from coordinate 14,560 downwards.
TCACCCCACGTGCGAACCCCGGGATTCGAACTCGGGTCCGTAGTGGTGGGAGGCGCGAGTGATGGCCAACCTGACTGTACTTGTAACGATAGCTGCCAATTTATCTTACTAAATTTATTATTATTATTACGTTCGACACCAGGAGAACGCAACCTAAGCCAGATGTAAGAGACCTAGGCACAAGAAATCTTGACTGTGAGGTTGGACGGAATCATTTTTCCTCGCCGGCCATCTTGGATCAGGCGCGAAGAGAATTTGGGAGTGCTTTGAACAATGCGGGTACACATTTTATTTTCTGCATTGAATTGAAGTGATAGAAACAGTTACTTCTGAAATGTACGGAGAATTCGATTATATCGTCCTGTCAGAGGCCAGAGGGCATCACTTGAAAACAAATTAGTAGATCTATCGAGTTATTGTAACCTACGTATTAATCTCTTATACACCCTAGTTTAAATAATTATGAGTCTGAGTGTTCTGCATCTGTAGGCGGCTGTTTTGGTGCATTCAGTTTAAATCTTTTCAACACAACACATTTAATAAACAAGCTTTGGCTCCATTCATGGCCTCGGTGCAAACTCTATTAATATAGCTTGTATCATTAGCATTGTGGACAAAAACTTAGCAAGTTGGCTCCCATTGAGATCTACCCTGCCTGAACCCGTCATTGGAGAGGTTCTACAAGATAAGATAGCTGGGGCTTGTTTCAGTAATTACAGCCAATGCGATATAGCTACCGCCAGAGCCAGCCGGATACTCCAGTATTCAACAGTTGAAGCGCCTGACACTCGACCACAAAGAAGGTTTAAGAACAAACTGTTGCGTGAAAGGAGGCGGGATCCAAGTTCTTTCTAAAAAGATGTATTTAATAGTGAATGTGTTTTGGTTTCTTTAAAACAATGCGTTTGATGAAAGACAGAGGAGAAGGGATTTATATTTCGTTATATCCCCGTCAGTCTGGTCTGTTGTTTTTAAACTGTTTTTTTCTTTCCTATATTGAAGTATTTGATTCATATCATGTAGAACGAAGGAAAACAACAGAAATGAATTTGTAATGTCTTCATCCGTTTCCCGGTCTTTTTTCGGGGTATTGCAAAATGCCAGTTTACGTATATTTAACTCTGTTTTGTACTTTTGAAATGGACCGCTGCCCGGCATACAATGTGGACTCGTTGAACAGGGACAATAGTCTTCTGCTCGATTCCAGTTGTTAGCCAAAGTAACGGAAAACCCCACTTAAAATACGTACTAACTCATGTGAAGTATACTCTTAGCTTAGCAAGGACCCAGAATTTCTTTTACCAAAAAAGGTATTGAGTGAATTATTAAAAACCACATTTAATGGTTAATTCTTGTTTATCGTTTAATATCCTCAGACAGCCATAATATTAATAGTCCGGTATGTCAAATCTATAACAACCATTCTACGGAAATGGGGAAAACATATTGTCTTGTTTTTCATGGTTACATTTGATGTTTGTTACAAAAACTAAATGGTTGGAACAGGAACAGCCATATAACCTGGAGGCACAGAAAACTATGAATAACTTTTTTGCGAAAAAATAATAATACAATATTTAAGTCAAGGAAAATTTTGATTTTGTCTTAGTTCCTTTGAAAACAAAATAAGTGAAAGGACCTAACAAAACGGAAGCAGCTTTTGTTCTTTTCATAATGAGCTTTGTACGTTATAAATATAATATTTTGCGGTAAACCACCGCCCACCTGGATTTAATCCGCATGCTCAATATATCATATTTTGAGGCTAAAGATTTTGGCATTGACTAACAAGTTCTACCCATAGGAGCCATTGTTACAACCTGTGCAGCTAAAGATTCAATTTTTATCTTGGGAATTCGAACTCTTTTCGAAAACGACGCAACAAAACAAGGGTAAAATTGTGCGATAACCGACTGTTGTGATGACAACATGGTTTAAGAGAAACGATATTGAGCGAGACCAACAACTTCAGCTTTCCGGAACTTGCCACATCTCAGTAGAAACCCAACATAACTTTCGATAAACAAATTGCATTAAGTGAGTTCGTAGAAGCTGTCATGAAGGCAAAAAGGAAGTTATCTGAAAATCATTTAAAACTAGAACTTCAGAACTATCTTCATTTGAATGTTTTCAAAATATAACAAACGTCTATCATAGATGCGTAAAATATTTTAAGATTACTTCAATTCCTTACATATTTTTTTTCAAAAATGGAACATAAAATCCATTTTTGGAATTTTCAAAAGACTGATAAAGCTTTTAAAAATTGAATCAAGTTCAAAACCAATAAGAACCCCTTGAACTTAGTTGCCGTGTATTTTAAAAAAAGTTCAGAGACAAAAACACAGAAATGCAGTCGGTCCTGTATTGTTTGAGTCAAGCTTGTTACACATTGTCATTTTATTGAGTATGACGGCATTACGCAGTTTTCTCTGATTGTTTGCAAGGGTTACGAATTACTTTGATAATTCAAAATAAGATTAACAAGCCATTTTAAATTGCTAATTGCATTATTGAACAAACGAAAACACGAACAATATAAAGTCACAGGAGACTCATATCTCAGAGGGTTTTCAAAAGAAGACTTAAGCTACAAGAATTGTAATGTGTTTAAAATAAATACACGAACCATATAAACAGTTTATCCTTTAAATGTACATTTTAGAAAGCAAAAAAACTTGATCCACCTTTGGTGCTTAATGATATTAACTCCTTTCATCAAAGAAAGGATTTTGATCTTATCTTATATATTTGTATGAAGTACTTGAGTTGAGATGATAAATTGCAATAAAAGTTTTGTTGTTGAAAGCTTTCTTGTGGGCGTTATAGTTTTATTTTTCATATTCATATTTAGATCTCTTTGTGTCTTTTTTTTATCCGCTCCCAGCTAGATAAACTTAACTTACTTCTTCTTTGGCTACTAAACTTCTTTAAAATACTAATTTTTTGAAGCTACTAGATTTTTTCTGCTGGGGGAATTTACTAGACGAGAAGAAAGCAAAAGATCATGTTAGTGATCTTCTGGTTTTTACTTTTCAGTCTCCTGCAATTCAAAATAGTAACTGGTTATTTCTTCAGACTGGAGGACTAACCTGAAAAGTGTTCTATCCGATTAAAAAGAGGAGCTGGTCTAATTTTTATTAAATTCTTTTGTTTTCATAGAGCTTCATTATCGAACTCTATATCTTTTCTTCTCATTCTTAAAGTCTGGGATTGTGCCCACGTATTTTCATTTTTGAAACAACTAACTTTATTAAATTAATTAAAACAGGCCCCCAACTGGAAAGTGATAAAAATAACTTGAATGTTATTACTCTTTCAAAGAAAAATGGAACAACGATTGTAACTATACTTGTGTATAGTAACTGACGTCAAACATAGAAACTAACTTCTATATACTTTAACTTGTTATTCAGTCGACGTTAAATTCTTAAAATCCTACTCTGAAACTGAATGTTATACACTTAAGTAAATTAGAAATTTGTTCTTAAAACAAACTCCATTAGCTGAAAAGATTACTGATTGATTCGATACCTTTTATACAAAGTTATGACGAACTTTATATCGCAATCTGTTTATTTCACCATAAAAATAGATATAACTATAAGATACCAAGAACCCAGTCATGATCTTAAACAAATTTTTTATGATTGTTTTATTTGTTGGCTGTTTTGTGTAGGAGAAAAAAAAAACAACATTCATTATTTAGATTTGATTACTGCTGAAGACTGACAATACACAGAAACAAAAACTCGACTGTGTCAGCCGAACAAGTAATACAATGAATAAATTCGGTTCTCTTTTAGGGAAAACTCTTCTGGTAAATCCATTTTGTTTGTTTTTCTTGTCGGCACTTGTTGTTTTTACAAAAGGCTTGTTATTTAGCAGAAAAATAAACAGATATGGTTGAGGTCCTTAGGTCAGTGAGCTTTATTATTCTAGAAATTCCTATGCCAGTTTGTTAGTGTAATGTAACCAAAAAAGGAATTATCAATTTTAACATAAATTTATGTTTATGTAAGCGTTTCTTTTCTGAAATCGAAAGAATTGTTAACTTTCAAGAGTGTCTCTTTTTGTTTTCTATGTTTTTATAAAACTAATTATAAACAGAGTACAATAAATCTATATTTCCCTGCGAAACCTATGAATAATAACACTTGAAAACGCCTTCATACTTAAGGTGGCTATCAGTTTCATTTTCTTTAAAAATTTCAATGAATTTGAGTTAATTTTCTGAGGCAATTTGTGAAAATAACAGGGCTTTCCGCCTTGATTTCTGCAGTCTGTTTTGGCTTGGATGCATTAATCTTGATCTCTCATTCTTCAGTTAATAAGCAACAAAATTTGTCCTTTTGATTTTAAATACCTTGTTCTTCTACTTGCCTGTCATGATTCACCTGCATTTGTATACCTTTGTGACAACGAACCACGACAACAGCCCTTGAAGTTTGATGTTCCTGGTTCAGATGAATCAAAGATTGATTCCTCTATAAACCATATTTATGGTATTTTTGAGGTATATTTTTCAAGCAACAGTTAACAAATCCAACCAGTGTGATTATGTCGAATTACTTCTAAGCCTAATTCTTGTGTATTTTTTGTGTCGAAAACGCCTTCCCTCGTTTTGCTGTGAAAGACCAGCACCGCAGCTAAGTGCGCGCTCACGATGGATCGCCGCTAGGTCTCGCTGAACATTATCATCGCTCAGCCGATTTGTTGGTTCAAAAATAACTTCCTCTTCGATGTTCTCAAGGTTGGGAATTCTGAGTGTTGAACGTTTTCGTTTACAGTTCTTTTTCCGAAAAGCGTTTCTTCTATGTACCTGACTTTCTACCATGCTTTTCTCGATTGTTTTTAGATCTTCACAGAGTGTTACAGGGCTCCGGTGTTGTAGGCAAAATCCATAACAGCCATACATCTCCTGCGGCTGTGTGTCTGTCGTTGTATCAGCTTTGCTATAAATGGAGTGTGAACTCTCGCCCTCCGAAAAACCTTCATAAAACAAGATTAGGTTTGGGATTTTCATTTTCTGATTTGTAGTGAGTCCAAATTCTTTGTCTAAAGCGGAAGTTTGGCAAGGCACTATAGATCCTGACACCTTCACAAGGGGAACAAAACTAACATCAGATTGTTTTTAATTAAAAGTTTGTTGTGCTTGTTAAAACCTAATTGGACAATGAGAAGAAAAGCTAATCACGTGATGAGCTAAATGGAATATCTGGCAGTCGATCTTCCTGTTACAGCTGGATTTTGTCTGAAGAGATGTCGAGAAGTAGAGCCATAAGGAAAATAGATAAATCTATAAAAAGAAAAAAAGAAGATCAGCAGGTCTTAGATAACCTAACTCAAGTGTGCGTGAGCTTCATTCAAAGTGTAGTTATTTAAAAGCACACTCACTCTTTTTTTATAAAAAGAGGCTCAAAAATGCTAAAAATTTAAGAACAATATGTAAAAACCTGCCCAAGCCTACTAGGACGAATTAAGAACTTCAGTTTATTTCATACACTACAGAAAATTACAAAAATGTTTCTCGGCTTCTATTAGTCAATACTACTAAATTGCCTGAAGTGTTAGTAAATAAAAAATGAAATTAATTGGTAGAATTTGCAGTTACCTTTAAATCAAAAAGCAAAACGCATGCATCTTTCGGAGTGCGTAGAACTCGAGAGCTGTACGAAATCGTTTCAATTTGTAAACAAATTTTACTGAAGCAAGTTTGAAAAAGCAATTTATACTTGAACTGGTTAAAAACCACTTGACGTGACTTTTTGTTGTTGAAGATAATAATAAGGCGGCTTTTCCTGAGAGAATAAACCACACGAGGGTCTAACACCACTCAACACAGAATTCTATAATTTTTTACGTCAGCTCTTTTTAAATTCGTCAATTTAATTGCCTTACTGCGATCCAAACTTCGTGAAGCGAGAAGTATGAAAAAGGGAACTGTCAAGAAAACTGCTTTTGTTGGAAAAATAAAGAACGCCTAAAGTTGAAAATTTTTGGGAACACACTTAAAAATTCTCGTCGAACACCTTGCCCAAGAGGACGGAACTCCTTTGTATGTTGTAACATCAATACTTATGTATCGGCCCAGTGTATTTAATTTATGCAAACAACTTGAAAACAGCCTCTAAATAGGAAAGAGTTTAGATTCGGAGGGAATAACATTTTGCAATGTTCTGCCTATAAGTTTTGTTTGCAAGTATGTGCAGATTTATTTCCGTTTGAAATGGTAATATATTTTGTCTTTGTTTTTTAATTAGTTACTTACTTCTTTTATAATTTATATTATTTTTTTATTTTATTTTATTTTATTATTATATCCTATAGTTTGGCCGCCATTTCAACAAATGAAATCAGTGTTGAATACTCTATACCATTACAGTTGTAGAGCGCTCACCTAAAAACGCTCTGTTATGAAAACGTATAACGATAATTAATAGATCCTTGTAAAGATCTAACCATATATACATTAGCGAAACATTATTGGAAGAGCCATCAATATTAGTATAATGGTTTTACAAGGCGTTCAAAATAACAATTAGAGTCTGGTGTCTTCGCGATATAAACGGTTGTTGAAATGTTCCGGCAAGCTAAAAGCAGAAATCAACAATAAACAAAACAACTTTAAAGATATAACCATAACAAAAAAGAATTTTCACAGATAAGGCAATGTGACAGAGAAAAGATGTACAAAATATGTCATTTTTACTTGCTTTCAATAAACTTGGAGAAAGTGGATTAGACAGAAATGCAATTAAGTTATGTCGTCATCATGGGTGATCCCACCAGCCGTAAGTTAATTATTGTTTTAGTCGTCATATAAACAATATTGAAAAAATTAACGTAGGTAAACAAAGCTCAAAAATGCGATTATTCAGTGTGTTGTGGTGGTTAGTAATCGTTACCGCTAATTAATATATGAAGCACAATCCAAAACAAACATGATTTTTAAAACAAAAAGAATTAAACATAAGTAGCTTAACACGAAAGGACATTATAGGTTGGTTTGTTCAAGCTATAGCGTTTTGAAAATTAAGAATAAAAGAATAGCGTTTATAAAACACTTATCCACCTTGTAAACGAGAAAGAGAGTATTTATTGAGTACGTATTCCCAGGGTTGTTTATTCTTTGACGATTGCAACTTTATAAATTACTTTAGGGGGTGGTGTTGGTGGCCATATTCTACACCTGAAGAGGTTGATAAAGTGTAGTATGCATCCCCTACGTAAAATAAATTAAAGTAATTATGCTTTAGATTAACAATAAAACAAAAAAATAATTTAAATCAAAAATGCGGACTATATAATTAAAAACGGGGAGTTCGTCGAACTGCCCACAAGTTTCTTTTTTACGTCTGAAGAGGTTGATAAAGTGTAGTATGCATTCCTTACGTAAAATGAATTAAAGTCATTATGCCTTAGAATAAACAATAAAACTAAATAAATAATTTAAAAATGCGAATTATATAATTAAAAACGGGGAGTTCGCCGAACTGCGTACAGCTTGTTACAATGTGTGTGTTGAAACCGTAACGTTTAAGTTCTAGTGCTCCAGCTTGTTCAATGCTTGCAGAAAATGGTGGTCATTTTTTAAATTTTTATTCGAACTGCTTGCTTCAAAATATAAGGTTTTTTCGAATCGAAGTTAGATAAAATGATATTTGATTGCTGAAATTGCTTGCTGACTGGGTCGCAGGTTATGGTAGGGCTTTCAACAGCTTATTATTCAAATTCAGTTTTAGAATGTATTGACTTTGTATGTAAATTATTCTAATACTGCAATAGAATAAACAATTAAAACAAATTAATAACTGAGAGAGAAGTGCTGGGAGGACTCTGTACTCAATGAATATGTTTTTTGTTTTTTCCCTCTTTTAGTTTTATTTAAAAAAACCTGCTAGAACATTCTATTGAAAACATGCAAATTTTACTCAGACACGAAACATGCACAATGAATCCGCTGATGCGTTTAAAAGAAAGAAAAAAAGTTAATAGTTTCAACTTGTTTCTGTCTCCTAAAGCCATCAACGAACTTTTTATTTACCGACAGTACTTTTATTGTCACTCTTTTGCTTTCAATTTGAGCTTCTCCTTCTTTTTCCAAAGAGGCGAACAAAGTACCAAATTCATGTAAAAGGTATTGAGTTTGCCGTTTATATAAACTTGATAAAATGAAATCATTCATGTGCAATGAACTATTGAAGCATGACAACTTTAAAGTCACCTCGTTAGTATTCCTAGGGAGATAATTTCTTAATCGCTGGGTTTTCGTCACTGCGCGAAACGTCAACCTCATCTACAACCAGCGGTGATAAAACAAAAATTTTCTCTGCTTGACTAAACACTTGACCTACCAAGTTTCTTGAAAGTTCTTCTAAAACCTAAACTGAATAAGGTCATAAAATTTTAACCTAGGTACGGTGTTAAATATCTAGATTTTTTAGAATAATTGCATAAAGATTTATTTAGCTTTAATTTTTGCTGTTATTTAAAAATGCGGGCAATAATGCGAAGATCATTCTTCTCATTTGTTTCTAACCATAAAAAATACTTGAAAATCCTTAAATAGCTAACTATATGATTATTTCATTATTATTATGTTCTGCTGACGACGACAGATTTGCACTTCGTACAAAGACCTCGTGGGGCCTCGGTCCAGCCCACACTCCCTCCCCCAGCCCCGCCCCCATTCCTCCCGATCAAGCGACTTCGTTTATTAAAAGACTGAAAAAGTTCCTGCGTCTTAGAGGTTATTAATACTATTTGACGCAATTTGATCAAAATTAAAATGATGTTAAAACATCGCTCGTTACATTTCACTTACTATTGACACGATAAGTTGAAACACGTCCAACTACGTGTAGGACAAAACCGCCAATCAAACGCAGACGGATTGATAACGATACTTAACTATAGAGACGCTGCAAGGGGCAAAACTAGCTGAGGAATTATACAAGCTTCGCGATCGCTGGTATAAAACCATGCCTTCCATTTGGTAATCACAGAATTTAGTGGACCGCCAACTGGTAAGATAACTACACAAGCTAACTAATTTGCTTTTAATTGATTAAATCGTCTATCTTCGAAAAGATTAGCAAAGTCAGAGCTGTAAGTTTTCTTAAAGGAACCGGGAATGGTGGTAAACGGGAAATTATAACATTTAGTCAGATCCTTTGTCGTCTCATGACTTGCACGAGATTTGTAAAAATAACTGAAATCTGTTCTCGTTTAAGACGAAATTAAAAAGCATTTGTGTTTTTCGTATTCGCCGTTCATGTATTTCTTTTTCTATTTGATAGGAAACTCGTCATTCCAGATTTTCCTGTATTTGTTTACTTGGTTGAGTAAATTTCTCAAACCCTACGAGTCACGCAAGGTGACGGCGAGTGACGGAGGCTTGTTTCCGCGTAAACAAATAAATGTCCGTGTATTGGCCCAGTGTTTTCAGTATCCCTTTAAGATCGGTGAGCACAAAGACATCGACGTCTTCATATTAGTTTTCCACATTTTGACTTATTTGATGCTGATTTTTTTACAAATTTTAAGTCGTGTGATTGTTTTTATTCGCCACAATATGTTGACTGAGAAAGCTGGCGCAAAGACCGAAGAAGAGCTGGAAAGAAGATTTTTTTATTATTGCCACTGCGTTGTTGATTTTTATGAAGATCTAAAGACAATCGAGCAAAGCATGGAACGAAGCCAAAAAGAGATTGGAAGGCGAAGTAAACACTGCAGAATTAGGAGACGTGGAACGATCAAAATTCCTGCGCTTGAAAATATCGTTGAGGAAGAGACTCTTGACGAGCAAAAACGTGAGGTGCAAGAAATGCGCGATCTGGCAAAAATCCACCGCGAACGGGCTCTCAGTTGTGGTGCACTTGTTTTTCAGCAAAATGAAGGGAGACATTTTCGCTTGAAAAATTATTTAAGGTTGCAAAGGAGGAGCAATTCTACCTAGCTCGCCACAAGGCAGCAGCCAAAGGGTATGAGAACAACTCAACAAGCTTCATTCGAGTTTGTTGACCGGTGGTTTTTAAATCTTGCTTCTGACGAAACCGCAAACCTCAAACAGCCACGGTCGCTCTTCAAGAATTTTTTTGTTCTCGAAGTACTACAAGGTTTGGTGTTGTTGATAATTTGCAGTCAACCGCATTCCATCCATTCGGTGGAGCTTCTGTATTAAATCTTTAGCAGAACGGATTTATTTAGGAAATATTATATAAACGTGACTCGGGATGACGAAATATATACAATCACAAATATACAACGACGAAGTTATCTTTGTTTGCCGATCAAGAAACCATTTATGAGCGCTTCCTGAAAATTTATACTAGAAGTGAAAAGTATTTGCTGTTAAATCCTGTTGAAATCGGCAAAAAGTTCACCGTTTATTTAGCGCTGCAAGTCTCTTTCAGCAAGAAAAATATAAGAAAGGACAGCGGTGCTTTGTATAAGAGCAACATTGTGTTGTATAAATTTACATAAGCTACGGAAAGTTTTCTTTGAAATATATTTTTTTTTCTAAACATTTAATTGTCGCACATTTTAAGAATTCAGGCAAAGCTAATGATAAGATTTTAATTCACTCTCTAATGTTTTTGGTTTTGTAGATTAAAAGAGGCCAGAAAGTCAGATCTGGTTAAAAAAAACAGTTTTTGTTGAAGAGAAAAACATCTTCTAAGGCGTTTTCTTCACTAGTTCCATCTTTGAGTCGACTTCAGTTTTAGAAGCTTCATCCTAGGATAGAGTTAAAAACTTCTACACTAGAGTTATCAGTACTGTCTGTTTATGAGCAAACTGACGGACTTGCAGTGTAAACTTGTCCAAGAACTCATTAATGTTCTTTTCGCTCATATCTAAACTCGCGTGACTATCACAAGTTTGAGGTTAAAGGCTTAAGAGTTCAAAAGTTCATTTATCACATCAAATTACCTTCACATATGTACAACTGTTAAAATAATGAATGCAATCATAGGGTAATGAAAGAATGTGGAATATTAACAAAGCACGGAACTAACTTTATAAAAGGGAATGGAAAATGGACCTCGAAGAAAACTCTACGTGAAAGGGACAGGGTGAAATGGACAAGCTTTAACTGTATATATTTGATCTTGTACAATACTTGTAATTTCTTGTAAGACATCCTGTGTCAATGTTTTTTCAATCATTTAAAGACTTGTCATGTGATTTAGCGGTCGTGTAGCTCATCTACATTTTGTGTGATGAGCTAGCTAAAAGTACATACTTTGCTTTCCCAGAAGATTTTGAAAGCTTGAAATCATTCATACCCTGTAAATTCTTTCATTTTGGTTCAAACATCGTTGAGTCAAAAATGCATTTTGAATATTTACATCGTAAACTGTTATTGTAACAATAACATACATATCTATTACGTTCGTTGTTAGTGTGCCATTTCCAGAGCTGGTTTTAGAAGCTTAAAATAAGAAATGGATAACAGTGAATTCAAACTAAAACATGTTTTGAAGTTGGGAAATTGCGACATTATGAGAATCAGTCAAGAGAGAGCTAAACAATGTAAAAGGTATCTGTTGTAAAAAGGAGGATGTAAATAAATCTTAATGCATTTCAATTTTATTCAACTTATTTTGTTTTTTTTGTTAAGGTTTAAAAACTTGTTTACGTGCGATTTCAGAAACTGAGCGTTTCTGGACAGGAAAGTAAATTTGGCACGGGCGAAAAGTGATGATTGTCAAAAGATGTTAAGAGGAAAACCCATTATCTTTGAAGGGGCAAAAACAGTACTTATAAGGGAAACAAAGATAAAAAAAAAGAAACTAATAAAAGTGAATGAATGGTGATAAAAATGAATAAAATAGAATGAAAACAGGAGATACCAAATGGAAGGAACGATAGAAAAAAGAAATGTGACATTGTTCGACCGTGCGGGAGAATTATTACATTTTTTACGTTATATTTTCCATTTTACACGCTTTTTATGAAGAATATCAGCTACATAAAAATAATCTTACTAGTAACTACAGTTTGCTTTTTCTTTTTTTCCAACATTTTTTTAAAATCAATTTTAAATTTGATACAAAACCGGACACTCAGTTAATAGATGAATTTCATTTTTGAAAAAATTAAAGACCTTGTTTTTCAGATTGAAAATTAAGACCATTACTAAACTGCAGAACCGTATGCTAAGAAAGTAAGACAAGTAAGAAATATACTTGTTTGTGCAAAAAATTAAAATTCTGGCGACGATTTCGGCTATTTGCCTTGGAGCTATAGATGAAAAATTTAAGTCATTTTTCTCCCTTCATTTTGAAAACGAAAAAAAAAACACAAGATTCATAATCTCGGTTTGTCAATTTACTCTGAAATGGTTGGTTTAATAAAAAGTTCTAGATCTGTTGTCTAAAAAGCATTTTGATTTCGGATTAAGGTCAGACAGAAATTTTGAAGCATGTCTTAAAAACTGTGAGATTCTTTGACTTTGCCAAATGCGTTACTGTAGAATGTTTACTTATTGTGGAATTGTTGGCGCCTTTCTTAAGTGCTGCTCTCTTTGAGTATTAAATATAAACGACCTGCCACCAAGAAAAATTGCTGACCGAAATCTTTATCAAAATTATATATAAAACATCAGTCTCTGCCAAGCACAATGTACGGACTCAAACGAAATGCCTTTACTTCTTCTTCTTAACATATCGAGATAGAAAACAAACAGCAGCAATTGCAACTCAAACCAGTAAAATATAAATGGCATACCCTGGCAGAGTACGTCATGTAAACTTAATTCATAGTGTTTTATAGTCTTATTGTTTTAATGTAACTACTTTTGTGTCACTAAAAGACAAAGAACAGTTTAACTGGTGTCTTTAGATTGTCAAGCACGATGCTTGCTCACGAAACTGACGTAATGAAGTATTTCAATTACAAGGTAAAATGGCAGCAGTGGACGGTACTATGCACGGCTTAACCTTTTCATTCTGTGTACATGTATTACTGAAAATGGTTTGAAGCAGTCTCACAAAAAAGAAAGAAAAGAAAATCCGGTCATCTTATTGAAGTGCTTGCGTTGTTCGTTTTTGAAACTCAATTTTTATTGCCATGACCCCACGAAAAACTATTGAAAAAGACTGAAACCGTTCAATATCAAATTCCTTTTCAGAACAGCAGGACACCATTGGATACAAAAAGGCCATCAGATTGTCAGGCATTTTTTTTTTACATATTTAGACACTGTTTATATCTCTGATGAAATATTATCTATACTTCAAGTATTAAAGAGCGCATAGCAGATGCACGTGAATTTGTTCGTTGGCTTTTTCGCTATTTTAAGATAAGAGCTTGTTGTAATCTGCCGCTTGGTTCGGTTTAGTGTAATCCAGTAATGCATATTTTAATCTATATTAAATTGTCGTAATAATCATTCTAAGTATGTTTGATTTTACTAAAAGTTTAATAATTCTTCAAACGATTAACCGGCTCCTACGCGGTGGGAGTATATGTACTAAGAGTAAGATATATCTCTACTGAATTTTCCGAAATCGTAGACGGTTGAGAATCTTTTGATCAAAAACAGGTTTTCTCCCAAAAAAAATTTGCACAAATATTTAACAATATTTTAAGTCTTCGTGAAAAGAAACTTTACCAGATGTCTGTTTGAGAATCAAATGTAAACTTTTCAATAAAACAAAATCGAATGTTTCATTTAAAAATGTGATTCGTTTCATGAAAAGATTGGTGGAAAGAACTAACACCTTAAAGTATATTAAAATGATTTGAGGATTTATCATTCCTAATGTATATATAATAAAGCTGATTCAACGTTGTTGGCCATAAAATGTAGTAAAAATGAAGTATTTTATAATAAAATTTTTTAAACCACTAAAAAAGTTGAATAATACATACATAACACATTTTTCATTAAAAATATCAGTCCTAATTATTATGCAGACAGGAAAAAAAAATTGAGTGCCAGTTGTGAAATTTCAATAAAGTTTTGTTATTGCTCACATCGAGATCAAAATCAGTTAAAAAGATTTTTGAACGGCAGTTTGTGATTCCCGAGATTAAAGCAATTAAGAAATTCAGGAGGCAGAATATAATTGAATATTGATTGTCATGATCATTTGTAAATGTTGTGAAAATTCAACAAATTTAATCGTGCAAATGAAAGTTGCGAGAAATTTTCCTGAATAAAATCAAAAATCGATACCTTTTGCCCCGTACAGCCATAGGGTCAAGATAGGAGAGAAATGAATGAAGACGTTTGAGTAGAGAATAACAGATCAGTTCCGATATTCATCTATGGCCTTGCAAATTCCTCTAGCGTTAAAATGGGTCGGCATCCTAATAATGAATCTATTTTTGATCTGGCTATAGATGTTCTGGTAACTGATGATATATCAATGTAAATTCGCCCTTTTGGCTGTTTTATCTATTCTTCCATTCTAGCTACTAGCCCGGTACAGTAACTGATTTATAATCTAATGGGTTTTTAATGATATTGATTAACGCTGGTATTGCATGCGTTTTCATGCTGTAATTAGTAATATAGTGTAACAATTGAAAAGCGGAATAAATAACA